>PNEQ01012000.1:0-182317 GCA_003012365.1 Medauroidea extradentata | reverse complement strand
TAAATATGTCCTTTTGATTGTCTTCATTGATTTTCTGGTGGCACTTCAGACTGCAACAATGCGTTACACGAACAAACTGTTTGCCTGGAATATCCTTACCTCCTCTAGACACATAACCTAACCCACTGTTTCGTCTTCTTTTCGCTGTTTCTTTTTTCCATGTACTCTTGTCACATTTTCGCTTCGCACCTTGTGCAGATTTGTCAAATTCTTCAGAAGAACTTAAATCACTCTCACTGTCCATTTTAAACTGTATTAATATTAAACTTTCAGCATTGTGATTTATACAGCTACTATGAGATAGCATCTCTGGACTAACAACTTAAGATCTAGGCCATAGACAAAGAACTTAGATGCCACCGAGTATGTTTTCTGGACTAACAACGTAAAGACACCGCTTCATGTTTTTGCCGCTAGCTCCATCTGTGAGCGTCTGAGGAAAACCATTTTATACGACATAGAGAATAGATATGAGGGATTCAGAAT
This sequence comes from Medauroidea extradentata, assembly GCA_003012365.1. Lineage (NCBI taxonomy): Eukaryota > Metazoa > Arthropoda > Insecta > Phasmatodea > Phasmatidae > Medauroidea > Medauroidea extradentata. Next base: position 181,831 of record PNEQ01012000.1, on the reverse strand, counting down.
TTACAATTGGTGGACTAACGACTTAAGCTGGCTTAAGTCGTTAGTCCACCCATGTCCTCATTTACAGAAATGCAGCCATTTATAAATTTTTAGCATAGTATCACATATCTTAGGAAATATTTTTTAGAATTTCCCCGAACTTTGTACACATACGCTACATACAAAGTGGACTTTACTGTTGTGTATTTCGCCTGTAGTCATTTCTCAAAATTGTGGTCATTTTTTATATTTTTAGCATGGTATTATATATCTTAGTAAATATTTTTCAAAATGTATCCAAACTTAGTATATGTAGGATGCCACATACAAATCGGACTCCATTTTTGTGTTTATAATTTGAAAATGGTGGCAATTTTTATATTTTTAGCATAGTATTGCATATTTTAGGATATACATTTCATAAATTTAGGAAAACGGTACACATATACTGCTTTTAAATCTGACAACGCTTTTGTATTTATTCGTGCATTCTGTGATCATATTTAGAAAATGGTTGCCTTTTTTATATTTTTAGCACAGTAGTATTACTTATCTTAGGAAGTATTTTTCAGAATTTCGTCAAACTTGGTGAACATATACTACACACAATTACCATTGTGTATTTCGTTTGCCCTGCGTGCATGTTTTCAAAATGATGGCCGTCTTTATATTTTTAGTAGGGCATATATTGATATGTACCTTAGGATTATTTTTTTCATTCTTTCATCAGTCTTGGTGCATACATATTGCATACAAACCTGACTTAACTTTATATATTTAGTTCATCATTTTGTAAGATTTTGAAAATGACGGCTATTTTTAAATCTTAATGATGGAAAGACATGTTAGCAAAAACTTTTCCTTAAATTATTAGACTGGTTACTCGCATATTACTTAGAAAGATGTCTTACCTTCAGTAGATTTCGTATATCATACGACTAAATCAATTTTATCATTTAATTTTCTTAGATTACATAACCGATTTTGACTTTCAGGGTTAATTTGCACCCACTTTGAGGAAAGTAGGCTTATCAGTTATACTGGTAACTTCTTGTTGTTATTCCTATATTCCCGTAACTTACGAATTCTACTATGACTGCTGTTATGGGAAAACTTTGAGAGCTAAAAAATTTTACAACTGGAAAACGTAGTCACAAGTAACGTATTTAAAATGAACAGTATGTCGTGCAAACACGTGAACACCTTAACACCGCCAAACTCATGGCTACCTTAACACGCTTCCAATCTCCTCGCATATTGGCGAACTGAGTAGAACTCTGCAATAACAGCACGTCTCTCAAACACGTGGAATGTCTTCACGAGGTCCGATGGGCGAATGCTTCAGATTAATTAACTTTAATATTGCGACTATCACACACGTTGTCCTTTCTAGGGGCTCCACGAGCGATTGTACGAAAATACCTCTGATTACCTCCTCGGAAATATCGCTGATACCCTTGTATCTAACTGACCAATCACAGCCACGATTACACACCTATGCCACACTCCCTTCCGTTGACTAGCCCGCGGCTACTGACCACTTTTCATTTAATTTAAGAATTTACTTTTCAGACACTATTTTCCAATCACAGACTTACTCAAATTCCATATAGCAACTCTCATTCCCATTGAAGTAACCCTTTTATTTACATATTGTTTAAGTTCGGTTGACTTGATTCACAGCACGCCTGATTGGCTGGCTCTCTCGTGGGCGTGGCTCCTCGTAGCCTCACTAGTGCTTCTAGTGCATGAAGGGGTGGAAGGCGACAAGAAAAATGTTGCAGCGTCCAGGGCACTGTTAAAGGAATCTGACCCTTAAAAAAAAGCGCCTTCTGTTATTTTGTGCTAGACCCAAACGATGTGGGACAGCAGTCAAAACGATGTGCGCAGAAACCAGTGTCAGAAGACCGTCTCTTGGGCGGAGTTTGTGAAACGATTGGTTCAGTTGAACTGTTTACTTCCATGGATTAAAGAAGGAAGGAAAGTGGGGTTGGGAACAAGGGTGATGGTCGTGCTGGAGGGAGGGATACACGTATCGCTGTTGTGCTATACACAACCAACTGATAACATTGCTCTGTGGTACTATGCAGGCACTGCTGCCACTACACGACCAACATTTTCGAACCAGTGATAATGCATACGCACTCGGCCGCCGTCGCTGCTGAAATGAACATCCCCACCCCTTCATACAGCGGCAGTGGACTCCGACGCTTCTTGCAGTTCTGCTGGCCTGGTTGGTCGCCGTGTCTTATCGCTAGGGACTGGAAAATTTTGCGAATTCAATGACCTGCAGGCTAGAATCCATTGTACTATGAATACTCAAGCCCCGTCTATTAGTTAATTGTCTGCTGTTTCACTGAGTAACAGCTAGTGGACGAATAGCCGGAGATTGAGTATGCATATTACAATAGGTTCTAGCCCGTAGGTCATTGAATTCGCGAAAATTTTCAGTCCCTACTTATCGGTGAAAAGGAGGAAGTAGGAGCATCTGTGCAGAGTGAAACGGTAGCGATTCCTTTGTTTGTTGTCCCATTATTAGAAGTACGTAAATTTCGCGGATTCATCTGGCATCAGCATAGATTGCTCAGTCCTGTACACGCTCTGGATACAGTCTATTATTCATTGGCTTACTACATTACAAGCGATAGCTCTATGAATCATTTCGTTATTTACTACTGGCTTGCAGTAGTCAAATGCGTTTCGTGACAGCCGCCAACTAATCACACACGTGATTATGAAGTATATATTTTTGGCGTTCAACCTGACCTGGAATGTATTTGCGAAATTGACGTACCTCTACGCCATTATATATGTTTCGAAATGTGACTAAAAAGTTTTCGGAGGTGGGGATGAGGAGAGAGACTGACCAGCTCCCCTCATGATACATTTCCGTTTTCAATGTTTTACCTTGAATCGTGTTTTGGCTTTCACGCCAATTGCATTAGCTCGGTTTTATTATTAATTTTAATTATATTGCCATGGTCTGCTGTTAATTTCAGCACTATTTAGTCAGTCTTAAGTTTTACATCTAAGGTTCTTGAAGAAAATTTCCTATAGAAAGTGTTTCTGAAATTCGACAATAGTTTCATTATCAGTATGATTGTACAGCAAGACGCCATGATGTGTTCAGTATCAGTGTGTGTAAGGTAAAATATAACAGTACGCAACAAATCGAACAGTTCTGAAATAACTACAATGCGCAGCAGGAAATTAAGAGAGTTCAATACCAGATAATAGAAAACACGACTGCGAGGAAACAAAAGCAACACATGTCGTACAGCGTATGTTCAGATGCAATCTCGCGTCTCACGCATTGTCCACATAGTGCGCATGTGTGTCAGTCCTTACTGTTGATTTTATTATGTCGCAATTTGCTTACAAATACCTACGAAAGCCTAAAAAATACCTAGCGCACGTTTTATCGAAACTTATAAGGTGAAAGTAAAGTATATTTTAAGGAAATATTGCATATAATAACGTTTTCAAAAATGTTTATACTTACGTCTATGTTCCGGGAGTAATTTAACAGCGGGTCAGCCCAATTTCTCCGATAATGAGAGCATTCAGACTGATTATATTGTAAATGGAACCACGGTGCTGTGTAGCCTAATCAACTGATCGCTCGTATCTTTTGAGGTAATTAAATTTTGGAAACAACTTCGATTACATAATTTTTTCTAAGCGAGTAAAGTCATCAGTACGCCATGCATTGTGAAAGTGTTTCTAACACACAGATGTACAAATATTTGCAGACATGCAATATCTGAGAGTAATTAAGTATCGTTGAGTTGGTGAATACGGACTATGTCCTCCTAATCTGTAGGGCCGGATTTCATATCGTAGTCGGTAAGGCACCGTCCTACGGTTCGAGAGGTCCTATGTTCGAATCCCGGCTCGGTCACTTCAACCTCATTGGCTCTTATGATCTCGTTGTTAAAAGTCCGTCCCGTAAAACCCTCTCGTCTCACTTAATCGGTATGCCCTTTCAGCCGACAAAATGAAATGAAACATTTCTGTACTGTCGGTCATCGAAGTAAATCCCAAAATATATTATGGATCCCTTAAATATTCTTTGTTGTACCCAACAAAAATTTAACTGTTTTTAGGAACTTACATAAACTGTGTAGGTGTTAAAATAAATTATTGAATTACGAAAATATACACATTTATGTTGTACAGATAGTACAATAAAATTTTTAATAACAGTTTAGACTGAATCGTAAAGATTACTTCTTTACGTCTAAAGTGTTAATATATTTTTACCCCGAAGTTATGTCACCCTCTATAACTTAACTATTTGTTAGCTGCAATGATACATGTAATATGACTGTGGTTAGCGTATCACTCGCAGTGACCTGAAATAAACACTTATGCAAGGCTTTCTGAAGCACTTAGTTGTGTACGATACAAATACAGTGATATTTTGTTTATGTTAAATTGATGAAGACGTCCTTCAAAATAAAATAGCCAGTAAAGAGTCTACTTTGCTGAGTTTCAGAATTAATCATCTGAGAGCACTGAGAAGTGAACTTTGTGTGTAATAGTTACACGTAAACATTATATTAACAAGATGTAGATAGCCAGAAAATAGGTGGTAGAGCGGTCAGGACTCTCACCTCCCACCCAGGTGATCGGAGCTCGATCTCCGGTGGTCCCTGATTTTTCGTATGCGGGAAACGTGACGGACGTTAGCGTTTGACGCCGGATTTTCTCAAGGAACTCCCGTTTCCTCCTCATCTTCCATTCCGCCGTTTCCCCACACTCATCTCCCCTCCTGTCATACATTCCCCGGGTCGGACGGGTGACAGGAATATCTCGTTAGTAGAGAAGTTGGCCGAACCGTCACCCCAGCCCTCTCTCATACACAACTTGACCCTGCCGGAAGGCGGGAACGTGTAGTAGATTTTCATTTTCAGGTAGCCATAAAATAATTGTCTTTTATCTCAATTTGTTTTTTACATGTAGTTACTTCCCTGCAGAGTGCTGTCTCAAAACTGTTACCAGCATTGACTTCTAATAATATTTTTTAGTTAGAAGCACTGTTATTTTCATTCACAAAATGTGGACCATGCTTGTTCCGGTCACTTTGTATGTATTGTCTTTCGGCTGCAATTTTAACGGTAATAGTATGTAGACTGTTGTCAATCGTCAATATTTTCTTTGCGATCTAATTTATGTAAGTTAGAAACATTCACTGGACTGTATAACGTATTTACAATCAATTAATTCTGTATAGCATCAACGAAGTCATAAATGCGTCGGTTTTGTGCGAAGGCTGGGAGCCGTGGTAGGCCCATGGGTTTCTGCCAATGCGATTTGGATTCTATTCCCGGCGAGGTCATGCCAGACAATGCCGGTTGGTTGACGTCTCTCCTCGGAGATCTCCCGTTTCCCCACACCTTCATTCCAGCGCTGCTCCATACTCACCTCATATCATCTCTCACAAGCTCTTGAAACCTCGCTCTTGAAATCGCTTCAGGAATCTTAGTAAAACTGAGGGAAATTTTAAGTAATTTAAAACCAATATCCTACCAACCACATTTATTCAACAAGTATAATATAAAATTACCCGACTTACAAGAAAGAAAAACTGCATTTATAGCACAGGTGTGTTATTATGAACACGTTAATTAAGCTTCGAAGTCAGACTATTTCCTATAAATTGTATGTGTGAAATGGTGTACTAGATTCTTCTCACGGGGGTTGTTTTCATTTGCCTGCAGGAATTGGCTTCACCGCATCAGGGCAACAAACACCAGCATAACTGAAACAAAAATATGTAGTTAAGAGTTGGAAACGATGGAGGGGATTGCAAAGTTTAGGAAGAGTTTGAGGATAAAATGAGAGGGTTTGATGAACTGGACATCGGGTGATGAACGAATTTTGTAATTATCATTATGATTATTTAAAACTCGTATAGCACACCAGCCCCCTCCTCCTCCTCCACCTTTATGGTGGAGTTTTCCCGTCACGTAAGGTTCTAGGTAGCTTTCCAAAATGTATCACCTATTAGCTCCGACATTTAGCGTGCAATGTTAGAAGTGGTATCAAATACCCTATATAACAATACCGGACACACTATCTGATTATTGGAAACACTTTTTTTCCAGCGATCCTAGTGGGAAGTGTTTGATATTAGCCTTTTTTACAACTTTGTTTTACATCTCTTTGCAGTGTACATATCTTTGATATCCATACAAAATAGCATACGAAGTTTCTCAGCATAGAACAAAGAGGATTATAGAACGGAAACTATCATGCTATAATGTTGGGCTCTGTTTCTAGCGCCTCCTACCAAGCGGGTGACAACTAACTTAATAAACTACGGTATTTTGTACCACTTATGGTTACATATAAATATCATGCTGGCCATTTAAATTAGTATGTGTCGAGTACGTAACACAATCGATTTTATGTTCGATTATTTTAATGTAACTTCTTTTCTATCGACTTTGTTTATCAGACAAATATTTTAACCTGAAAACATCTGATAATGTAATTACACCCTGAAAAAGTCTGATAATGGGGTTTCAAACTGAAAACATCTGATTATGTAGTTTTGTGCACCCTGAAAATATTTATATAATATGTAATATTTAGTTTAACAATTGTCCATATACTTACTTGTATAGCTGTAACTAACTAAATAAAAAAGTGTTATTATACCAGGTATTAACAAACTCTGTTTCATGACATTAGATGTTATTGTAGAGATGATCCAGAACATATATTTCTAAAAGCATAAGTAAATAAAATTGATAACCTAGATCTATTAATATTTTGCGATATTTTTGTGTTGTGCTGGAAACGATCTTTTGTATACAAACCTTAACACGATAATGAAGTGAAACTGCTACATTGTAATACAGAGCATATTAAAGGTAATTTATGTTAATTATTTCTAGTCAAGCATTGGTAAAACGTCTGTCTGAAATAAGAACCAATATGCTGTTTTACACACTTTAATATACAAGCTGACACAGAAAACTACAGTATGTGATCACGATTCATTAATCTAACTTAAGATTTAAAGGACATGATCCAATTTTAAAAAATACCTTCGCTGAAACACTTAATAAACGTCATACATTATAACCTCAACATCATAACAGTCTATATATAACCTTTAAACTGCTCGACGGAAAATGGCGACCGACAATATTCAAAACATTTGAAAATTATTAGGAAAGTTTGGTGTTGGTGCTGCCCCCATACCAGCGGGTGCCGAAGCTAATAGTTCCCAACTTGGTCTATTTGAGTTTCCCACGCCTGTTTCTCAGAGAACAGTACAAACCTACAATTTATTTTATGTAAAGGTTTCAATTATTTCTCATGGGTGGACAATTACCATTCTTCGCAATGCTAAAACATAGAAGTGTTCAGTATTGGAATATAAAGGTATTTGGTGGTATTTACAGCATGCCGTGCCAACGCTACAACCAATAAAATGATATGTCAACCCTGCTGCTACGTTAGGCAGTCCAAGGATCTACTCTATTTGCACACCATTAATAAACAGTATAAGATTAGTATTTTCTCATCTCATACAACTACTTGTTTAAGTTTACTTTGCATATTTGTTTCTGTCTTAGGCCTATGTGCCTTCCCCTTACACCATCCCTCTTCCTGCCAAATATATTTACCCAACAAGCTTTACTTTATCTCAGAGTGGCTTACTGAGTACTATTTTTATTATATTTTCAATTATTTTATAACGTACGAATTCAGTCGCAGGCTGGTTTACAATTGGTACGTGGTTAGAAACTATTAACATCACTGAACAAATATTAATTATGAATATTACCATACTATTACACAAACACTGCATGAAACAAGCATTGCAAGGTTTTAAAGTATAAATGTGACATTAAGTTAAACAAATAATTACTAAAATTGTAATATTTTTATTAAAACGGACAAATACAGACGTTCACAAGTACTGCATGAAAAATGAAATGCTAGATTTCTCGTCAAGCGTTAAATATTGCGCATTTTCAGTTCCTAACCTCCAATTGTCTCTGGTTAGTTATTTGGTAGATTAACTTTTACTACATTTGCAATATTCAGGATAAATTTGTCACCAAATCCCGATTTCAGACAACCAGTAAGTACTATAGTAATAAGAAAACTACAGCGTTTAATTGCACTGTTTGCCAATACTTATTGTTGTATATAGATATATGTATAGGTGTGTGTATGTGTGTGTGTCTAATTAAATATTCCAGTGATCATGGGATGGTAGAATACCAAACGAAACAAACATTATCCCAAAGAGCTATTTCGACTGCTTAGATAGCAAGTTATGTGTTGTGAACATTTACAATGTATGCAAGTTTTGTACTTTTACGGTACCGTCTTCATGTAAGCTGAAGTAAACAGTTACTGCAGCGAAGCTGTATCAAATCAAATGTAATGCAGCAAATTATATTTTGTTGAGAGGCACTCATCGTAATCGTTGCGTTATATCTACGACATAAATACATTTAAGAAGCTCGCTGGTAAACAAGAAAGTTCAAACGTACGATCATAAAAACACTAGCTTGCCCTTTGAACTCTTTACCACACGCCGCCGGTAAAGTCCGTGGTCGTAAAGAACTGGGAAATGCAGGGCATAAAATCCAACTATGGACAATAACTGAATTAATTATATCAATGTTAATAATCAAAATGTCATATTTTCAACAAACAGGTGGCATGCTATGAACTGAACTATTTTTATACAAGTATGTCATTGTGAGACAAATTTAGTGAGTCACAGAAAGCCATACAACAAAACCAATCAATATGTGCGTCTCTTTTCCGAAAATTTCTTTCCGTAATTGCATGAACGTTATACATTTGTTGACAACTACTACTACTGATTATTCTTTTCATTTAGTCGTGCTTTCTGAATTTCAACAACGTTTTGCTCGCTGTGGCTTATGTCCATTAAAATGGTACTGTTCATAATAGACCTTCATGTTAGAAACCATTTAGGAACAACTAGTAATATCCAAATTTTTTTCAGTCACAATATTTTGTTCAAACATATTACGAAGTTAAAACTTAAGCTTACAATTAATATTGCCACAATTATACATTATTACAAAAAAGCCCTTGAGCACGTAAAATGTATTGGCTGGTTACATTGTTCGTCAAAGAAATAAAAACTAACATTCCTGAAATCGGAATGGAGGCTAGAAACAAGATGTGGTGCTGAGACAACAGTTACTTATTTCTGAGCAATTTCAGTCTTGCAGCGCAAATGACATCGTGATTCTCGTTAGCTGTAGCGACAATGAGAGTTTGTGTAATACTCACTTATTTATTCTGCAGAAGAAGGGATTATACTGGGAGATGTTGTCTGCGAAGCTACTCAGCGCGCAGTGAGGTAGGTATCTGCAATGTCCTGGTCCCTCGGGTGAACTGCACGGGTTGAACACTTCGTCTGTCTGCAACACAGACACAAGAGACACGTCACAGCCACCTTTGAAATACTATAACTGACACCTTTTCAACTTGGCGGACTTACCATGTAGCAGTACAATTAATGTAGCAATATAGGAAGTACCTCTTGAAAAGTCTTCCACTATGGATAATATGCAATTAGTTAGTTAAATACCTTTTCACCTGGTCTGATCACGCACGGATAAGTTAACCATCTAAATAAGTTTCATTGAATACAAACTTAAAGTATTTCAGCCCCATCACAGAAGTCTTAACAATCTTTTACTTTAAATAACGGGAAGATCAAGTGTTTACAAACTTAAAAAGTATTATTTGGCCAAAATTAAAATATTTACGTCGTTCGTTGATGCTTTCAATATGGCCGTACCCGAAAACCTTGCTTAAATGCTTAAATTGTGTTAGAAAGTTACTTCTCTATGTTTTATTCGAATGGCTAAGTTCACGTAGCTTCCCTTGAGTCACATTTTCATTACACAAAATTCTCATCAAAGTAAAACTTTTTCTTAATCCCCGTTTGACAATTAAAAGCTTAACATTTTTGATTGAGTTCTAAACAATGTTGCACTCGTTTGTCGATACGTAAAGTTTTCTGAAGAAAAAAATACCTTGTCAAAATGTAATCTGGACGCACCGAAGCTCTCAACTGTAGCACTGTACTGTATTGAGTCCTTGCCATGATAGAGACGATTGACAAGTGATTAAATCTCATTTATAGTTCGTCTATTAAAGTAACTAAGATTAATGTTTTTACCAGGTAATGTGTTTGGTATGATATATGAAATAAAAAATGAACAAAATTAAGCATACTGCTGGGCAACAATGCTCAAAAAATTTCCATACTACAATGTTAAAAATATAGGAACACTAAGCGCCTTTTATGTATGAATTTCGTTTCTTCATTTACTTAGACTACTAAGACACTTTTTTTATCTGTACCCCGACATGCTTCATAGTATCGATGATAAAATGTCCCAACAATTTACACAAGAATTTCAAAGGTGGAAGGATACCTTCTCTATGTAGTTCATTATTGAGTTATACATGTAAATATTGGAACATAAAATTTAATTAATAATGCTGAACATAACACAAGAAAAAGAATAACTAACGTCGTTGGTAAACGTAGTAACTACTAAGCACATAAATAACTTGGACCTTAAATGTTGGTAACATCACAATCAGAGTGCAAAAAAAGATTGTTCGGGTATAATTCTCGAACACAGGATTCAAACAGTGGTGGTTGGTCCTGCCTTGCAACACAAGTTGTGTACATATCAAGCAACCAACTTCACCTTTAATTTCTCAAGTAACTGTGGTTGATATACAATTCGTGAAATAATTATAAGTGGTTGAATGCAGTTGCTAATATGTGGAGTTAACTCACCTGGTTCAATCCCAACAGGAGTGTCTCAGGATCTCTGGAGGTGTCTGGTTGCAAGGTGATGTGAGAGGCGTTGCTTACGTCTTCGAGCCACGTCAGGTTGTGCACTGAGACCACTGTGAGAATACGAGCCCACAATACTTATCTTATATTTTAATATATCCTTATATGTTGGGACGATTTAGTCACATTCAAATATAGAGAGCAAGGTGATGTGAGAGGCGTTGCTTACGTCTTCGAGCCACGTCAGGTTGTGCACTGAGACCACAGTGAGAATACGAGCACACAATACTTATCTTATATTGTAATATATCCTTATATGTTGGGACGATTTAGTCACATTCAAATATAGAGAGCATGAAAGTTTAATGACAAATGTTATTAGTAGTATGCAAAAGGAAACTGTTAAGCCTTTATGCAAGAAATTTGTCATGAGGTTATTTTAATCTGTTTGTGAGTGTTAAAAAAACAAGAAATATGAAGAGCTTTTAAGGAACACACAGGAAGTGAATTTAAATATAGCAGTAGTTGAAAGTGGTATTCACCTCAAAGCACAGAAAAGTGGGACCTTACAACTAGTTACTCAAAAAGATAAGCCTGTCACCATTACGGACGATTTAGTATGTGATAACTTGGATTATAAACTGCTGTCGGTTTAGAGAATTGAGAGTAACGGTTTTAGAGTAATATTCGAAAATGCAGAGGTAAAAGTTTTTAATGAGAACACTGAAGTTGTGGCATCCGGGAGTTTGATAGGTAATTTCTATGTGATCAAATTCAAAATTGATGAGAATGTTGCTTTATTGACTAGTGAAGCATATCTTGTGCACAGAAGAATGTCTCATTAATCGTATTTTCCCCCGAAGAGTTCTTGCGACATTTGTGTTAAAGGCAAACAAACAAGGAAAAGCTTCAAAAACCTGCCTCCAGAGAAGAACCTTTATCAGAATTCTCGAAGTTGTTTCTTCATATGTAATTGTACCCATCAATCCCACGACCTATGATATGACATTCACAGATAATTTTTTTCCATTTTTCTATGGTTTATCTGCTTCCTCACAAGTCAGAAGTTCTAGAGGAGTTCAAAGAGTACGAAGCAGTGGTGACGGCTATGTTTGAGACCAGAAAATCGAGGTTTCGTTGTGACAATGGAGGTGAATATAGTTCTGGGCAGTCTATTGGCTTTTGCAAGTCGAAGGGTATTCAGGTGGAATATACTGCCCCTAGAAATCCTGAGCTGAATGGCGTAAATGAATGTTTTAACAGAACTCTATCAGATTCTGTTAGATGTATTTTATTGAATTCTAAATTAGAAAATAAATTTTGAGGAGAATCCGTTTATGCTGCAACGTACACATTGAACAGAACATCCACATCGATGTAGAAGGAAGGAAGTCCTGCTGACATTTGGTATGGCTACAGTGATATAAGCAAGATAAGAGTATGCCCAAATTTCAAAGGAAGGCGTCAATAATAAATTTTACCCGCAATCAAGGCCATTAAAAATAATGGGTTACACTAGTTACAGTTATAGATTGTGGGACGACAGCAAGGGAAGAATCATTACAGCTCGCAGTGTTAAGTCTAAGGAAGTTCTAGAGCCTTGTCGTGTGGTGAATGAACACCAGACATCAGAAATGCCAGTTCATAATTGCTTCGGAGGAAACGATGATGGTAATTCTACTACTGAAGAAGAACCTGAGGATGACTTCTTCGGATTCCCTGAAGAGGATAAATGGTTCATGTCAATGTGCCAAGGAGTCATCGAATAGTCAGACCCCCGGAAAGGTTACAATATTTTGACACAAGTTTGGTAGCTGCCTTTTCAGGGTGTCTACCAGATTGTAAAAGTAAAATTTAGTGACTTTTTCATGACTTTTCTTGAAAAACTAATCAAACAGAATTAATTAATAGTGCAACACGGCCGACAATTTTCATTATGTTTCCTCCAATATAGAGCTTGAAGCATGTCCAATTTTAAAATCTGTAATCAATACATACCTAAATTTAAGTTGTCTTTATGACAATGACTATGATAACTAATATACAAACTAATTATTTATTTTACTTGCACAGTGCATGAGAAATACTAGTAGTGTAAACATGCACGTTTGACAAATGATTCAACAAGAATCAAACACACAAAAATAATTTTCGTGACTTATACCAAAATATATTTCAAATTAGTGACTATTGTGGGACTTTCGTGACCTTTTTAACAATTCGTGACTTTTTCGGGACTTTCGTGACTTTAGTGACCTAGTAGACACCCTGCTTTTCAGCAGGTCTCCTACCATCAGAATTGCCTAAGACATTTAAAGAATTATTGGAAACTGGATGGCAGGCATCCATAGAGAAGGAACTCGACACCTTAGAGAAAAATAATTTATGGAAATTAGTTCCAGAGCCATTAGAATGTAACATCATCGACTCTAAATAGGATTTTACAGAAAAGAAGATCATGGGTAAGAAAATAAAGAAGGCAAGACTTGTTACAAGAGGATGCTTCCAATACTCAAAGGCGGAAGAAGTATATACACCAGTTGCTCGCCTTGCATCTCTTAGAAGTCTACTCTCCATTGCGGTCCAGAAAGATTGGTGCATCAACCAACTAGATGTTAAGTGTGTATTTTGTATGGTGAGTTAAAACAACCTGTTTACGTGACGGTACCAGTTGTGACGATGGAGGACCAAGGTAAGAACCTTGTATGTAAGTTGTTGAAATCTGTGTATGATCTCAAAGTGTCTTCGCAATGTTGGTGCAACAGGCAAAAAATGCACTAATGCATCTGCATTTCGAGAGAAATGTGGTAGATCCATGTTTCTTTATGCAAGATAATTTGTATGTTATGTAGATAATCTGTTGAGTCTCTATGACAGTGAGTCAATAATAAGAATTCGAAATGAGGGAGATGCATAACAGTACAGGGATATTTATCATCTTGGGTTTGAAAATCACTGCTGAAAAGAGCCTAATCCGAATAGGTTAAAAGAAATTAATTGATAAACTTCTACAAAGGTTTAACATGCACAATAGTAAAACCTCAAATACCCCTTTGGAATTTAAGTTGAATCTGAATCCAACTGCTGAATTTAAGGTAGAACTACCATATGAAGAATTACTAGGTCCTCTCATGTATGTTATGCTAGGAAGTCGACCAGACTTATGATTGTCATTACATATTTTGGTAAAATTCAAAGTTGCTATAATGAGGTTCATTTTAGGGTTACAAAATGTGTGCTAAGGTACATTACTAAGGCAAACGATTACTGTCTTTGTAATTGTAAATATGATAGTAATAATGTTGTAGAATCTTATGTTGACGCGGATTTTGCCAATGATACCAATGATCGAAAGAGTATATCTGGCTATTTTGTTAAGGTTTTCGGTAATAATGATTGTTGGAGGTGCGAGAAGCAAATTGTGTCAGCCTTTCTAGCATTGAGGCTGAATGTGTTGTCCTTGCAAATGCAGCCAGTGAATGATTGTATGTTCGAAACCTCATGAATGAGATTCTTCATCTTCCAGAAATTTATATTATTATATATGAGGACAACCAGTCCTGTATCACGACGTTCAACGCGTTTTAAACAATGAGGTCGAAGCACATTTCTGTAAAGTTCCATTTTATGAAATACTAGCAGTCCCCCGCGGCTTTGCTCGCGAGTATTATTCGTAACTAATAAAATTTACTTTAATTTAAAAACCTCTTTGTACACAAGATTGGTACTTCAGTCATCAAGTGTTAGAATGTCCAAGCGGCTAGTTGAACTAATTCTGCAGCAGGATAAGTAGCTATAGCTATCCACGCGAAAAGCAGACTTAAGTTTGTCCCTGCCACTAACAGTGACTTCGCCTGGGTTTTATTTATAGCCCTGCCTATTTGACGTTGTGGGGTAATTACAGACACCTAAGGTAAGAGGTTAATCGAATGAGAAACATCTGTTTACCCTGTGCAGAACCATTGGTGACGGTGCCCTCAATTATATATTGTCAAATATTCACATTAACTTTATTGCCATTACAAAGTTTCAGAGGGTAAAAGTTTCGCGGAAAGGTATTTGGTGCCCTAAACCTGAGATTAGTGAGATGATATATTGTCGTTTTACTGTCAAAAGTGGCAAAGTCAAAATGAGATAAAATTATAAAAATGCTAGGAATATGTATATGTTGTTCACGAACAATTTCCCAAGTTAAAAGTCTATTCGTCGTTTCGTACTGTTGTGTCACAGTATAGTAACATACCAGATTTTTGTTAATATCTACACTTTAATACTGTTTTTAAACGAAATAGCATTTATGACTTAATCACTTATGGCAGTATACCGACGATATGTCAGCTGATATTGTAGAGTAACCTAAGTGGAAAGCGAACTGCAATTTTACCCCTTTTAAATCCTACATGTAAATTGCACTAATTCGATCTGCCTTGTAGTTTTTGTGTGTCAGAATTGAACGTTCGCACGCAGCTTTTAACGGAATTCGAGCCCAGAACCTCCCGGAATTTAGACCCGAGTAACAAACAACTGCGTCACGTAACGTCGAAATAATTCATGAAAATAAAATTTATTAAAAAAAATAAATAAAATATCTGTGTCCTGGGCTCATAGAGGTTGTACAACACCACGTCTCGATAGGTTACTGTAGAGTGAAACTTCTGCATAAGTTGTTTCTCGCTGCTCGTTCCTGATTTTCGGATCGTCTGCCTTGAAAATTGACCAACTTAGTTTTATTCTTAATAATCACGTTTCTTATAAAGAAAAAAAATTATACATATTTATTAAAAATATTTACATAAGCATCACTCTGACGCGAACAACACCTCAATATCGCTACTGGTTAGATAGATATCGTGGGTTGATGGAAAACAAATTTTGTGCTTTTTCACCCTTTTGGGTGTCGAATTTCGAAATGTTTTAAATTTACATCTTAGACATTTGTATAAGTATCCAACTGAAGTGTAAATCACACATTAGCCTGTTCAGTCGAATCAAAATCGGTCATTCACAAAAAAATACACATATCATCCCTGCACAGTATTGAGAAATTGAATTTCGAAAAATCTGAAAACCTTTTTGCGATAATATCTGTAACCATCATCCTGAAGCAAAAATTAATTGTATATCTCGACGGGTTCGATAGATATCGAGGATTTATCTAAAACACGTTCAAGGTCTTTTCACCACTTAAGAGAGTAAATTTCGAAAAACCCTTTAATCACGTTTTAGAATACTTTATTGGTATCTCGTGGACGTAAAAAACACAACATTAGCCCGCTTGGTTCAAGATATATCGACGATTAATTGAAAACGCTTTTCACCACTTTTGAGCCCTTTTCACGTCCTTAGGTAGCGAATTTCGAAAATTCCTGAAATTAATTTTTAGGTATTTGAGTAAGCATCAATCCTAAACAAAAATTACGTCGCTATATAAAAAACTATGGGATCGATATATATCGAATGTGAGTCGAAAACTCATATTACCCCTTTTTTAACCAGTTTAGGGCAGAATTCAGATAATATATTTTAAATGGTACTTGGAATATTTACAAAAGCACCAATTTAAAGCAAAGAGCACTTCGATATCTCGATTGATTCGATAGATATGGAAGGATAATCGAAAACACATTTCACGTATTTCCACCCCTTTAAATAAAGAATTTCGAAACGTCTTTGAGTCCTGTCATAGACATTTGTTAAAGTAACCAATTAAAGTTAAAATCACGGTGATAGCCAATTGTGTTTCAAAGATATAGACGATTCATAAAAAAACACATTTTGTCCCTTTTTACTGCCTGGGGGTCGAATTTCAAAAAAACCTAAAACTGTTTTTTGGGTATTTACGTAAGCAATATTTTAAAGTTAATATCAACACTCTATCCCGAAGGGTTCGATAGATATCGATAGTTGTTGGAAACACATTTAAGGTCTTTTCACCCCCTTAAATGTCGAATTTCGAAAAATCCTTAAATGGCAAATATGCATTTTTACGAGTGTCCTATTAAAGTAAAAATCACGATGATTGGCCGTCGGGTTCGAGCTCTATCGACGTTTATTCGTAAACACATTTCAACCCTTTTCACCCCCTTAGAGGTCGAATTTCGAAAAATCCCTTCTTACTGCTCGCCTACGACCTGAAGAGAACCCCCACAAAAAATTTCACGATTCTAGGTCCAGTGGTTTGGGCTGCAGTTTGATATGTCAGTCAGTCAGTCAGTCAATCAGTCAGCTTTCATTTTTATATATATAGATTTGTTGATGGAAATTAAAGTTTTGAAATTATATGTACTATGTTGAAACCTCTCAGCAATATGCCGATTGTTTGACGAAAGCTCTACCCAACAGTAAATTCATCAGATGTATAGAGGGTCTAGGTAATGCAAAATTGGGGGAGAATGTTAGGTAGAGCAATTTTGTTGTTGTTGTTGTTGTTGTGGTTGTGGTGTATTTATGGTAATTCTGTATTGTGAAAGTTGGCAGCATTGCTCTAAAGTTTGTTTTGTTTTTGTGTACGACTCTGAGAAAGTGTGTAACAAAAGGATGATGATGTGTAAACTATCTAATGTTCGTTATGTCTGTAATAAAAGTACATGAAGAAGTTAGTAGACAGTGTTTTTCTCTAGTACCACATTAATAAGAATATAATGGGGGACATTCTACCACATTTCAGATAAAATTGTTACTGCACTCGTGTGACTTGTGATGGGGTGATTTATCTAGCCCTATAATCAGGCCTAGCTACTAGGCAAACCATCGAGCACAAACCGCGCGATGACTATGATCAATCACCTACGACGAGAACAAGTTAGTGATAAATTACCTAACCCTTGCAAATACGTCTTTCCTACTCGGTTCTGGGCTTACGAAGAGCCCTTTATCCGGTCGGGATCAGGTTCTTTCACTTGCCTTCGACCTCATTTTTTGCTTAAAGAATGATTCATTAACATGGAACTAGGTAGGTTGGTAAGTTATATAAGGTAAGTAGGCATTGCGTCTCGTCGACAGCGAGGTCATTAGACACGGTGACACACAACATAGCTGGCTACAATGACAGGAGCTGGGAGAGGAGACGGTCATGGCCTTTGTTAGTGAACCATCACAGCATTCACCTGGAACTATTTCGGGAAAAAATGGAAAACCGTAATCAAGATGGCCGAAGCAGGGGATCGAGCCCGGGTCCTCCCGAATACAAGTCTAACGTGTTACCGTAGCGCCACCTCACTCGGTGACATGGAACTAGTTTCAATGGTGTGGTAATGACATCACAATGATATTACCATCTCCAAGCTAAAGGAGGTCCAACTAGCTAATAAACTGCACCAGCTACACAGTAGAAAAAGATTCGTACTTTTACAAGAAAAAGTTTGTAAACTAATGTCAGAACATTTATCAGTCTAAGCAAGACAACAAGGATTCGTAGGTCATTAAAGTGGTCTAAAATTTCCAAACACATGTGAGTCTTTGTGTGATGTATTTTTACGAGCAGTGTGTTTGATACGTAACAAAATAACCTTCGATGGCACGTCACATTTTACAAAATGTTTTGTTTTTTTACAAAAAATATTGACAACTGGCTACCAAAAACAATTTTGTGACACTTAAAACAATTTTTGTGAAACGTATAAGAAATTATTTGTAAATGTACAATTATTATTTGAAATATACAAAACTTTTTTAAATATACAGACATATGCATATTTACAGGCATTTCCAATAAATTTTTAAACTTACAAAACTATTTTTATATGAATTTCCTGGTAGGAGATCAGTAACTTTCGATTATCGGCTGAACTAAAAGACTGTAATGAGCTACTAAATTACAATGTAGTAATGATACTTATCGTTAATAATCTCAAACACAGTAGCATATACTGTAATACTGTACTGGTAATTTAACGAATTTGGAGATATTGCAAGGCACGAAGTTTTTTTTTATAATTGTTTTCAAGAAAACCTGCCAAAATTTGATAGGGCACTTCCTCTAAATTGGTCAAATACAATATGGATCTAGTCAAGCAACGCAAATTAATTCATTTTATGAAAGTGAAATTCTAATGGGATACACAAAACTCCATACTACTGTTAGAGGTACAGAATTATGCAAAAATTTTCCTGCAGTTCTGGAGCAAATTCTTTGTGAAACACGAGAAAAAATAAGTTGTCTTGAAAGTAAAGCTAGGGTTGAGAAATCGCCAAGTTGATGGAACTTTACCTCACATGTGACCACCACTGTCCACTGTAAATTGATATAATATTTATTTTAATGTATTTATTTACCCACGTACAGTTCAGCTCTAGACCGGTATGCAACAAATACGTGTTCAATGACACCATCATTGGAAAACTAAATTTTAAAAATGAAAAAAGTTAGTCGATACTAATATAACTAATGGTTACGTTTATCTATATCTGAAAGTATGTTTGATGGCTAGTATAAACTCTTGTAACTAATCTAAAGACAAGCCTAATAATCTTATTCATTCTTTGCCTAATAAAAAATGTTCCTTTCAACACGAAATATTAAATTTTCAGTAACAAACAATATGGTAATATAATTTTACTAATTATCCAAGAAAACAATACAAATCTGTGGGACATTAACATGTCATATTAACATCATCATTGCAGGTTAAAAATTCACTGCCTTTTTTTAAAACAGTTTTCCAAAAATTACAATTTAAGAAAATTCAAAACTTCGTACTCGTTTCTAAATTTTTTATCTTCTTCGTTGGGTTTATGCTTCTTTCAATAGTTTTCTCTTCTTGGCGGCCAGTCATTCCAAAGTTTGCTTGCTATGTAAGTAAACTACTTTTTGTAAAAAGAACTTCTGTGAATTGGGAATTTTAGTTCGGCTTGACGCATGTAGTTTGGTGTAAGCTCCCTTAACTCCCACCCTCCCACTAGTATAAAACGCGTGACTTTAAAGAGGGGAGTTTGTTTAACTTCTGCAAATTTACTTAATTTTTATAGTACGAATGTTACTAGAAGCGACGTTACGGAGGAAATACGGATCTTCATTTTATAGCATTTTGATACTGAGATTATGTATAGCGTTTTTGCCAATCTTATGTGCATGTGTGTATATATTCTCTACCCGATACAAGGATAGTTATTTAAATTACTACCAGATATGTCTATAAACCATGTAACTTACTGTCTAACAGATATAACGAGTAACAAATGTGAGCTCTGTGTGAAGTAAACTGTCAGTAACTCACATGTCGCTACTGCATTGTCGAAAGAAACACTTGGTTGTTCAGTTATTAAGAACTCCACATCTCCTTGGGCCCCAAATTGACTAGGGGGGCGCGCTGATAAAGCACCTCCTGCACACAAATTAATACAGTGTGACTAGCATATTCTTTCACTACAGTACACACATGCTGTCTCAGTAAGAATGTTACAGTTAACACAATAACATATTCCCTTACGTTTACATGCACGATAAATTTTACCTTTGGCAACTATCCATTTCTGTATAACATACAAAATATGTAACGTTCTTTTCCATTTCTTTAATTATGAATTGTTAACTAAGAAATTACATTTCACTGGGTATTTACATTTATACTAAAATATGTATATCACAGTTACATTTAAACACAGTAAATGAGAAAAAATGCTTTACATTAGATATGTAGTTAGCCTACACATAACAGAGAAACAAAATTTGGTGTAAAGGAATGGCAAACTCAGGTTCAATAACTTCTTATAATGCATCGACTGTTAATGGTGAAGATGTTGAAAGCTTATCTACTGGAAGAACGAGCATCGGCTGTTGTGATTTTCCGCTTATTCGTTGTGACGTAATCTGCGAACGTGTAAATCCTACTTTTCTCTAAACCTAATTATATATTTTTTTGTTACAGTAATGTTTGCAATAGATTTTTTTACCCTTACTAACTAGAGAAATAAACTACTGCATCGTCATAAATCACATTTTTCGTTAAGCTAGGAATGCATCTGTGATACAAAATGTTTTTAAAAAACCTTAAATTCAAGAACACTACTAACATTAAAAAATAATTAAAAATATAAAATTCTTAACAATCTGACGTTTCACTTCTGTAGAAAGTCTAAAAAATTACGTACGCAATTCTATTTTTAAAAAGCCAATTTTTTAAAGTGCTTGATTGACATCAAGGTTGCTCAGAATTGATTATTGGCTAATTAAATTGTCTTGAAAATTAAAAGGAACCCTGTAATATTAATAACTTTTTTAATACAATAATTTTATATTTTAAGACATATTTCGTAAAGTTTTAAATTTACTACAAAATTGTGCGTTTCTTATATTTAGTTTAGTTCAAGATCTGCAATTTAAAACTACTAATGTACTAATTGTAGCTGTGAGAGAGGGGTGTGAAATTTACAGAAAAACTTATCGTCGCTCAAATCACGTGCAATTCTAGTCTTCTGACAAATATATCTGAGCTCATTAGTATCGTTTAACTTTCCAGTATCCGTAGAGTGGTCGATAGCTTGCCGGCCTACGGTACGAGAGGCTATGGGTTCGAATACTAGCGAAGGTGTTTGTATCGTTTAATTTTTGTAAGCCATCCCTTACTAAGCCTAACGGCATAAAACCCGGGTACGCAAGTAAAAGTTCTAAAATATAAAAAATTAAATATTGATTACCTCACGTCACTGCATTCTGTGGTGAAATTTAAACTGTACGAATAACGTGAGTAAACTTATGTAGAATGATTGTATTCTAGATACTTATTACATAAATCTGACTTCAATATTGGTGTACAATTTGGAGACGAAATTAGTCAATTTTTTATTATGAAGGTAATTTTCTTTTATTGGACAGTTAACTTACATTGAGAAATGCCTTAACTCATCCACATGCAGTGAACATGCACCGTGCATTGAAAATTGTAATGCAATGTGTTAATTTCCGTTGGCAATGTAAAGTTGCTCATGAACATTTAAAGTCAGTAACATATTTGTTGATTGCCTGCGTGTATTCGAGACACAGTACAGCAGAGGCCAACTCCTCCTTACCTGAGATAGGAAGTGCACCTGGAAGAAATTGTTTGTTGAAGACGCCGCCATCTTCACCGCCGGCTACGTCACCTTAGGACAGAAATAATAATTAATTCAGCCAACATTTATTTTGTCTTGCCAGATCTCCTTACACCTCGAACAGATAACATCGTTAGTTCTAGCACTTCGGAAATGAACTTAAAAAAAATAGTAGCCTTATATGTTTACACACACCTAAAAGTAAGCACTGAACGCGGCAAGAAATATAACTTTAACTATAAAAATTTTAAAAATAATAATACCAATGTGAACAGAAGGGGCTGTAAATTGAATCCCGCCGGATCCTTTCACTTCAATTATTGTGGAAAATGTGAAAATATGCCATCAATATATCAATGCAATATGCAATAATGCAATTCTTGAGTTTCTTCTCAAACCGGCTCCAATGTCTTTGCAAGTGACAAATTCCATACAGTATGTATCACAAATATTTAGCTAATGTTTTGTGGCAAAGACTTATTGCAAATGCACTGCTGCATTCATTTACGGAGTTACATTTGAACAAACTAGTTACTTCAATTCTTAGAACAAAGTCTAGTTGTGAAGGCTTCTAGCATGTGTCTCTGATATATACAACCATCAAGTACTAACACCAGTAACCCTTACAACAACTTTCGTCAAAGTGATGTTTACAAAGTAATTCATAATTGAGAAATAGATAAATTAACAAACAACATATTTCATAGCAACGCCTCAGGATGAACGAAGCATTTTATTCTAAAATAAATAATTTCATAAGTGTTGAAAATTGTTAGTTCAAAATGCTCGAATGCAAAGTGCCTTACTACACAATACTATGTATATTCCTCGGCTTGTTTCGTCGTCATCTTCACTGTAAACTTGTACAATATTCATATTTTATTTCAAGAAAACTCAAGGGTGAAAAAGAAGTTCAAAAAAAGAAAAGAAGAATCATGAGTACTTACCTTTCTCTGTGTCGGCAGAAACGGTCTCATTTGGCTTCACCACCACGAGTGAAGTCAGAGGCGTCACAAAGCCGTACTGAAATCAGAAAGGTGAAAATTCCATTTCACTACAAACTTTACTTAATTTATATTAATATGAAAGCTCTGAAAATATAGTAAATATTATTGTTATAGATTCTAATATATTTTGCTAATTTAATCAAAATTTCGAGCATAAATGCACTAGAAAATCACGAAAATATTTACGTAGTCTTAAAAATGTGAAGTATCTTTTTCCTAGTATTATTGGATTATACAATCTTTGTCACGTGTGAACAGTTTCGGGACAAAAAACTACCCTTTTGTATTAAAGTGGCACTGTTTTAGCTGGGCTTGTTGAAGTAAGGAAAAAACAATGCTTCTAATAAACGATAGCCGATATCGACACAAAATATACTGTGTTATACACTGCACGTTGAAGCATAGCAAGCAGACAAATTTTCCCGAGATTTACGTAAGTAACTATACGTAAGTATGAGAAATTATTACCGTCAATACAGTTCCTACATATTTAGCTACTTTTAAGAGTAAAACATGCAGTATTCCCAACATATACCCTAGCTATGGACTATTCACGTTAAAGCGAGCGTTGTTTAAGGTTTGGTTATTATTTCGTACCAACAAATCTGTATATTTCTTCCAAATTTTCTTTAAGAAACGTATCATTGCAAATAATAAACGTTGGTTTAAGATGGCCACCTCCCCAGGTTGCCAAGCAGTGTGCAGAGCTTAGGTTACAAGATTATTTTAAAACTGATCAGTGTGTGTAAGTTACGTCTGCTTAGGAATAGCTTTCATAGCGCGTTACACGTGTGTATACTCATGTCAGGTCCTCTGTGTGTCGTTTACACTTTAATCGTTTTCGAAAGTAATCGTCTGAGGGATACAATATGATTTTTTCCTTGACAAGACGTTCTTCAAGTGTGCTGACTTTACCGCGAATAGCCTATACTGGTATGATCTTTGAAGGAACTGTGCAATGGTAATGCATGACTGGATTTAGTTTCTTGGACATACTCCATTGTGATATAGATGACTGTCAAAAATACTAAATATAATTAAATATTATAAATAAGCTGAGTATGATTTAGCCAACAAGATACATACACAACACAAAAATTCCATAAATGGAATAGGGTCAAATAAAAACAACTACTGTCTATCTGTAAAACTACTGTGTTTTGTTTCGTCTCATCATTGTATCCCTTGTTGTTTTTCTGTCCATGTCTGATATCTGTGTATCGCCTCATTGGTGTGTCGTATTTTCCTGTTTGTCCCTTTGCCAAAGCAGAGCTCAAACCTGGATTGCCGGCATCGGCGGTGCCTTGAATTTTTCATTTTGTTCTTTTACTTTATTTTTATTTTCTTAACTATTTATCCTTGTTTTTATCTGACCAGATTCCATTTACGGAATTTTATGTTGTGCATGCATCCTATTGACTAAACGATACTCTGCTTATTTATGTTCTTCCATTATCTTTAGTTTTTTTGACAGTCATTTATATCGCAATGGAGTATGTCCAAGAAACTAAATCCAGCCTATACTAGTGTCTTACCGACTATTTTACGTAGCAGTCTCGAAGGGTACGGAGTCTCAGTGGTGTAGTAATCAGAGCACTTCGATTCCTGTCGGAGTCACCCAAATATTTGCACATGGGAAACTTAACGGACGTTGTCGTTTGGTGGGTTTTATCAAGAATCTCCAGTTCCCCTATTCTTGTGTAGGTCACTCGGGATAAAGCGAGCACTAAAGATTTAACCTTTGAAAACAATCACTGATTCAGCATTGCCTATAATTACCTTACTTGTACGGATGTCAGCGAATTATCGAAAGTAGTTCGGTGTAGTACTTTCTGTTAAATATAACGATTGAAACAGTTGAAATTGAACTCAACATGTATTTTATATGATTGATGACCTTTCTATTATTAAGCTGTGTAGGTTCCAACCTACAGCAAAATTTAACGTACATTCGCAAACGTAAAGAGACACGTTAAAAGAGGTTTAGCTGTTCCCGTTGTTAGCCGAACACGCGCACAATCAATCTGCGATCAGTGCAACAGACGGCACCAAACACGTGTTTTACCATGACTGTAAACAAGAAACACTACTCGAATGTCCTGAGGATAAAAGCAAATACGGGTCCACTAAACACGAAACTATAAAAGACCAAAATTATTAGTGTACAATGGAGGAAGTGTATTGTATTGAAATTCATACAGCTGTAACTAGACTATAATTAATAATTGCAGTACTTACTTACCACTTACTACTGTTATACTATTACTGATATCAATAATTCTCACTTGTTTTTATTATTCTTTTCTCATTTAGTTATAAGTTTTTTCTAAAGTTTTGTTCCTTGAAATGTTAATTTTGCTGTATACATTACACGTATTGGTTGTAAATCGGCCTATGGCTGAACTGTGCGTGGGTAAACAAATAAAGCTTGAGCGGGTTCAGGTACTAAAATAAGTTCACTTAATGCATTGTTTGTTGTACGATGAAAAATGTGTTAAATTTTATCACACATTCAGAAGAATCTGAATAAATGGTACGATTGTCTGATTTTTTAAAGATATAGATATTCTGTGGAATGTTACTTTTAATGACTGCTAGACATTTTGTTTGGAATAACTTACCGTTAAACATACTATTTTCACATTTTCATCCATTGAATGACTTCAATGTTCCTTTGTTATAAGTGGAAAATATTATTAAAGTTAGTGTCAAGGCAATATCAAATTTGCTTTTCGAATGTAATGTGAAACAAACTGAACGAATTTACGTATTTCGCACAAGCAAAATTAAAATAACGGCGCACTTTGTTGATATATATGAAAAGTTAAACGCATCAAACGTTTTGTATTCTTAATTTAAAGATATATTTTCATACATTCGTAGTTTTCAGAATTATAGGTGATGTAAGTATGATATTCAGGATGTTATAAGGTTTAAGATATGTGAAGGCACATACAAGGCATTATTTGTCGAGATATTATTCCATATGTTTAAGACGTTTACAGTCGATTACCATTTAACAATATTGCCTTTACATTTAAACGAGCTAAACTTTATTATAGACATGTTTGATGTTTAAATTGTTGATATATTGTCTACGATACGTATACAAATTATACGGTAAGAATCACAGAGGGAGTGCAGTACGTATATTTAAAAGTCAACGTGCAGAAACCTAACTTATATAGGAGTTACAACACACGTATTTATACAACCCTGCCATTTACAGTAGCTGTTATTGATCACTTTGTTTTATACGAGTAAATTTTTTCACAGCAGTGTAATTGTATACGTAACTTTTTACAGATCATGTAAACTGAAGTACGTAGCAATGTTTATATTGACATGCAGATGAATGCCACAAACTGGCTGAAAATAGCAATTTATTAGAGTGCACATTTTATCCTGAACCACCGATATTTGTTGTTGATCTATCTCTTGTTCATCTCAACTCATCTATATTATTTGGACCGGCTTGGCGACTGGCGTGCCACTGGGGTAGAGCTGAAGCTCCTATTTATCAGTGAGCGAGTGAGATATTTTGGTCAGCGCTTAACATCAAGGTCTTTAGCGCTGGTGAATGGTGGCGTGATATGAGTCTGGAGCAGCGCCGGAATGAAAGGGCGGGGAAAACTGGAGATCTCCGAGAAAGCCCGTCGGCCAGCGGCATCGTCCGGCACGATTCCCACATACGAAAATCCGGGGACCGACCCTGCCAAGAATCGAACCCGGATCGCCTTGGTGGGAGGCGAATGATCTGACCACTCGGCCACCGCGGCCCCTTCCTACCTATCAGGATCACGCCCCAGTGATGCCATCTCCCCCTTCCCTTGACCTCCTATACACACAGGCAATCTTCCCTTGGACGAAATCAGGGGTCAGCTCTTCTTCTGGTTACTCTTGCTTCACTTCCTCCTATTTCTCTCTCTTTCTCTCTTTCTCTCTCTCTCTCTGCGGTGTGTTATTTCCATTCCCGAAGTTATACAATGTATAAATAATTACAAAGACAATAACGAAGGAATTGTAACGGAAGTCAAAACTGACTCAATATACCGAGGGAAAAATTAAATCAATGTTCTGCTCTACCAGGGCATTTTCATTGCTTAGAAAGTTTACGAAGTATTCTGTATTAACATATTGCACAACTCAGCAGGACCGATTAACAACATCAACAGTTGTGTACCAGCGACCTTTCAAGCATCTGAATGTTTAACAAAATTTGGTGATGTCCACTACGAGGTACCTGTAAGGGTTCCAGTACATCTGTTTTACACTATAAATGTAGCGGAAAAAGTTGTAGTTTGATTGATGCAGTAAGTATGCACCTTGAGAGCCAGATCCAGTGCCTTCTGCTCGGAAGGAGAAGTGCCGTTGGTTTCCTCCAGAGTCTCTGCTGTCTCCTTCTCCAGTAGCTGCTGGATGGTCAGGTACGCCCACAACCTCTCCATGAAGCCAGCATCAGAGTAGTTCCTCTGAGGTCGATGTTGCTCCGCCAGCCACCAGTGAGGGATATATGTCAACATCATACGTCTTGCGAAAGGAATGAATTTGGTGCCGTTGGACGTCTTGGCGGTGACGTGCCCCGTCAGGTCGGCAGACTTGAGCTTGCCTGCCACAACCAGCTCCGAGCCGCTGAAGTAGGTGCTGAAGTTGGTCTGGGACAACGACTCTTCCTCCACCTGCCAAACATCACGCTCTCATTGGTCCGGCATGTGACAAGCTTACTGTTACGTGAGAAGTTGTACTGCATAACCCAGTACGAGACGCAGTAGTATCTAAGAAAATTAAATAATGTATGAATATTGCAAGACACACGTCATTGTAAAATACCAGATTTTTAGACTAAAAATTTTTAATCGTGCATACTATGCGGTCAAATGCACATGTGTGAACAGAAACGAGAGTCAAAGTACTGTATTCTCTATTATATCTTAAGCAATTTTCTGCATATTTTGTGTACTTTAAACTAATTTATATCAATGTTTTCAGAAAAAAAAATTTTATATTTGCGGAACTTTTGAAAGTTATTTAAAAAAATTATAATTTTATTTTACTGTATATCACATTATAGTAAAAAATTGTCTAATAAAACCTGATGGTTAACTATTTTGCTAATTATTCTGATAAAATCTTCTGAACACAACTTGGCCACCATGTTCCTTTTTTAGTTGAATAAGTTTAGAAACATAAATAAATTCTGTGGCATTTGTTGTTTAAAGAAAAACATTAGGCTAGCTGTTTAGCTGCAAGTGAAATCGCACCCCCCCCCCCCCAAAGAATATATTGGAATAATTCTGATCGTCGCTAATCTGAAGCTTCTGATTTCTGTTATGTACGGTATAAAAAGAAACATATTAATTCTTCCCATCGTTACATCACACAGTGACAAAGTTTAATCATCATTCATCTAAAATTTACGTATAAATTAACTATTTATTTTACAGCAGTAATGTATACTGTTGCAGGATTTTGCGTACATCAACCACTATTTAAAGGAGAGTTATTTTAAATTATAAGATATATTTCTATTTGAGTTGGCAACTAACAAATCCTCTCAAAACTGTGTTACTCTGTAATAAATTGTTGTACACTATAATTCGAGTATTGCTAGTCTCTTAAATAGTGATTTATACATACGTGTTAAAAGTTCTTACAGCAACGTCGAGATTTACTCTTAAAATATACTCGAGATTAAAGTATCAAGAGGAATATTTCACAAAAATTAAGACATTTAATTTTTCCGTGTACCAAAAAATAGTGGCTAAGCTACTTACAATTCTATCACACAGTAAAAAATTTTCCTTTTAACTGTGCTGATCTGATTTTTCTTTTAACTTGTTCAAAGTTTAGTAATGCTGATGTGTGTTTAAGTAACGTACCAAGGGAAGAATTGATATACACTTACGAGATATTCAATAAGAAAACAAGTGCATTTTATTTTTATGCATAAATATATTACTATACATGAACTAGTCATACAACAAAAAAACATTTTATAACTCGTAACTATACAAAATATTTAATAAAAAAAAGCTATATGATTATCTCCAACTGAAACACAGTAAACCTATCCTAATCGGTGCTATCCAAGTCTCTGCAGTATCCGAGATGACTCAGTAGAAACAAGTACTAGATAAAAACGTGCCGTCATGTCATTGACAGCCCGCGAAAAGTAGTATTGTCGTTTAAACTGTAAATTAGCGTATACTTTTCATATAGACCGTACAATAACTGACCAGGGGGTTAAAATTAAAAATTTTTAAATTTTACTAGGTATATCCTATGTACAGGATGTTTCTCAAATAGGGGGACACACTCCGCATGCGTGTTCCTCACGAAAAACTGTGACGTAAAGATATTTTGCACTTTTCAACTAAACGCAAAATTAAGGGAGTGTTGGCCTTTTAACATCGAATTTTAAAACAGTATTTTCCCAAAACATCGGAAACTAATTGACAAAAATATAATATTTTCATAACTGCTTAATGCTATTGGGATCTGCAAACCATCAGCAAATACTGGTTGATACCTTCGACTCTTATGAAAATAGCAGGGGTGGCTACCATCTAACTGCATACAATCTTTTTACCGTCAGGATTTTCGAACATCTGAAGATGATTTAGTGAATAATGTTTCCTGTCTAACAAAAAAGGTCCTCTTGTTGCAATAGTCAAGGACTCAACGTTTTCTTTTTCAAATCACGAATTAAGCTACAGCGATAGAGTTCCAGAAACAAATGATTAATTATGGCATCGTGATGTAGAAATATGTAGGTAACGTTGAATGTGCACCACTGATAATTCAAGGAACACAATAAAGTACACTTGAACGCACTATTGTCTATGCTGTATGCTGTGTATCTTATGAGCAAACCACAGGACTTTGGAGCATTCGTAAATTATGATGTGCAAAAAAATACAAGGGTGGGTCTGAATTGAAACCCATCACATGAAAAGGGATAGTTAGGAACCATACTGAAACCTTTAAAACGCGAATATCCAAATGTTGTGTTTTATTTCACAAAATTCAATCTACTGTACAATTTTTATCAGAAAGCCATCTTGTGTTTTGCTGTACATGACACCGTATTTGAGAAACGAAAATTATTTGTGTTTTTTGTTCAAAAACCTTTAGATTCTGTACATACCAAGAAGTACCATTTAGTATTAAAGATTATCAACTGTGGGATGAAAACTTAAGGCATTAATTTTTGGTTTGCTATGTATAGCACAATTTGCGATCCGCAAATAAAATCGTAACAAAATTATGCACTTCTTTGTTTTTAAATTAACGAATAGGGCGTCGACGTAATTTTTCATAATACGTTATTTTCATATGGTTTGTGTAATGGACACAGGTATACAGACTGTGTGATGTGAAACACTATATAATACCTTAGTTTGGACAATTAAGGGTTGCAAAACTTACGTTGCTAAATGTACCGGTAGTCTATCAGCATTGACGTATGTCGCAATCGATAAAAAGCCTATAAAAATTACCGTACAAGACTTCTTACTTTCCCTGCTCTCATTGGAGTAGCTCAAAAAAGGTAGCGCCTAATATATACAAATGATTGGCCCATAAAGTTCAAACGCTTTGCTGAACTGAGAGCTGGTAATTCAGTACCAGCTCCATAAAATTAACAGATATTGAGGGTGAGATGCCCAGAAATACTAAGCTCGTACGAAATTACATAAAAAGAGAACGTACAAGATATGGAATTGTGCTCACCTGGTCCTCGGGATAGTTGAAGGAGACCTTGGCGAGCAGCGGAGAAGACACGAGGCGGTAGAAGTCACGCAGCTGTAGAGCAGAGTCCGACGCCTCGTAGATCTTGCGAGAGAACCCGGAGTTGCGCAGAGACAACTTCTTCAGGAACTTTGAGTTGGCGAAGTCACCGAACTCGAGGGCGAAGATGGACACGCCTTCCGCACCGTTCTTGTCCGTCACTGTCTCTAGGATCGTCTCTGGGTTTTTCTCTCCGAAATTCGCATCACCGTCGGTCAGGAAGATCATGATGGGCTCTGCTTTGTTCTCATCGTTGCCCGACCCGGTCAAATTCTTGCCGAGATGGGCCAGCTTTAAGCCCTTCAATAGAGCATCTTGGATGTTCGTACCTGGCATGAAAAAAAATAATTGTTAGTTACCAGTATTTAGATTTCGTAAGGCAGAACAAAATACATTGTTGCTTTAAAAAACGTAAGAAGTTTTACTTTCGAATTTAAATCGTTATTCTGCTAACTTACTGCAGAAATGTAATTTTTGTTTCATCGTAGAAATGTTTTGCAATTTATGTGTAAATTATGTCTTGTTTTAACTTAAAATATTGACACTTATCTGCTGCCAGGATTCTTAGGTGCCTATATTAGCGTTTTTTAATTGGCAATGTAGTCTAAACTACCTTTTGGCTACATAAGCTGCTATTTACTCATGAAATGTTTTTTGGCCACACTAATTACAAATGGCAACGTTTCCAATTTCGGGATTGACTGTCAAAGTTTACACAAATCAGCCAAACCTTTAACACTCCTGCAAAACAATTAGTGCATACCTTTTTCAGTTTTACTAAAAAATCAACTTAATTTTAAAATATTCACATTAATGTGGATAACACTGTAACTTAAGATCTAAAAAATGTGTAACGTCAGCCTTAAATTGATCATAAAGTGCTGCTAAAAGTCCAAATATATACACAATTTTCAATGCAGCTTAGAAAACTAACGTAGCTACTATGCTATTAATATTTAGGTGATCAACAATGTTCCGTATAGACTTGGCCTGCCTATACTTCTGATGTACTAGTAAATCATAGAGATATTAACTAAACTATCAACAACGGGTACATTATATCGACGATAATAAGCACAAATCTGGAATTCTCGAGAGGAGACCAATCAAAATGCGCACTGAATTTTTAGGTTAATTACTTAGCGGGCATTTTTGTCTCTATATTATGTCATATTGTGACTGCGCATATTTTAGAGGTTTTTACGCCCCTGCGTTAAAACAGTTCAATTCTATTTGCTTCACCTCGTTTGTTTTTATTCCTCGACTTACCTGTCACAATGATGCGAGTGTGGCTACATTCTGCACGTGTTTTTCATTGAGTGTTTAGGCGCTCTTCTAATTTCTTCTGTTGGAGATATTTATAGCAGTTACACTTCCTATTTTGCTAACGAGTTCACGTCCCAGAAGGGACATATTCACGTCAGGGTTAGTTACTAATATTCCCAACAAAAACCAGGGTAACAATGAGAAGTACGATCACTCTATCGAAGACATTGCTAGACTGCACCACAAATATGAGTCTCAAATGACGTATTTTCAGTCAAGAAATTCATGTGAGAAATACATCTATTTGTAGGCTTAAAACCATTCTACGCTAAAAGTATATCAATACGAAGGTTCCAGGGTGGGCGTATGTCACACGATAACAGTTTCTTTCTTTGTGATCGAGCTAGGTGGCGCTATGTTTACACGTTGTAATCGCATTCGAGAGGACCCAGGTTCGATCCCCACCTGAGATCGTCCTTATTTTAGTTTCCCACGGTTTCTCCGATGACACTCCAGGCAAACGTAGATATGGTTCTTAATTAAAGCTATGGCCGTTTCCTCATCCATTTACAGCCTATCTGAACCGTTAGTTCCGTCGCTAATGACCTCGCTATTGAAGATACTTTAAGCCCAACTACCTAGCTACCAAACAGATCATTCACAAATGCACATCAGCACACAAAATAAAAACTCACAATTTTCCGCACACGTAATTCTATAAAGTATAGGCAGTCGACAGGAAGGCGAATTACCGGCACAAAAAATATGGGAGTTGTGCGAAACTTCTTTTGAGAATTGTAGGAACTCCTGTTGTGTGCCTTCAAACAAAATATATCTGCGCAAGCAATGAAAATAAAGCCCACCGCAGTCACCGCACACGGAACGATATTTCCTACGAGTTATCCTACGCGTTTTTCAAAGAGCTTCGAAATGAGCTGATAAAATGGCAGTGATGCGGGCCTCGGTGAGTGATACACTGCACACGGTACTGGTTGACATACGTGAAAGCATAAAATAATTGTTAATGCCGTACAGCATAAAGACACGTTTTATCCATGCTAGACCCCAGGATTATATATCTACTGTTCACGTTCATAAGTCGTTGGCCGCCAAAATATAAGGGAAAACAGGAGGCAATTTCAAACGACGAGTCAAGTGATAATTTATTTCGTTCTCATAGACTGAGATAAAAAAAAACAGTTAATAAACACGTAGCGAAAATAGCACCATTTCTATTACGAAAAACCCATAGACAAGCTAGTAACACTGCACGTAAGCAGCGATATTTCCAGCAGATGAGTCCGTACAGCTTCAAGTTAGAATACCCGTATTCGATAACGTAGGAAATATCGTTCCGTGTGAGATTGGCTTAAGTCATTCACATGGCCAATATTGTTCAAGCCTAAGTTCAGAATAACAGTGTAATGCCCCAAAAATAAAGTATATTTCCACAAACTACTAACTTGCTGTGTTTCTCTGTCACCAAGAACTATTAAGAATAATGGTACTAATGAGTCCGGTAGAGTCACTCACATCACACACAGAATCCACTAACGTCGCAGCAACCATACGCATAACGCATTATGAGAACTGCACTGCAGCAAACTTTAAGCTAACGAGCCAAATTTAGTTGCCCAAATGGTTATTTACCTTTTTAGGAGAAGAAATAAAGGAATCTAAAAGATTTACTTATTTCCAAGGAAAACAGTTTTCCAAATTTGCTCTGCTGCTTAGTAAAGTGTCTCAACAACGCACGTTATACGTGGATTCCGAACAAAAAAAATCATTAATCATTAATAACGAAGTATAAAATATATTTACTGTCTAAACTGATTTAGTTTGACATATTTCCGAAAGAAAATAAATGTAGATTTATAATTGAAAAACTAGTAAGAATGTTTTTTGAATAATTTTTAATTTGTAATATTTAATGAAACTCTTAATGAAAACCTATACTGAAAAAAGACACTAAAAGTTTTCAGCTTGACAGAGGACTGTACTAACTATCGTAGCTCTGGAGATTCTTGACGAATTCCTGGGCCTTCTTGATGTTGTCCGGCGTGGCGGGAACCACAGAGGTGCCACGCAAATATGATCCTACTTTTTGCACCAACGGGTTCCACGAGAACCAGTACTTTGGCACCGTCGTCACGTTCACCGGATCCCACATCTAAAACAACCCAGGTATTAGAGAATATCATGAAGCTAATAATACAGTTCTGTTATAAAAGTGCTTACTCGTACGGGAACTATTGTTTCCATTGAAACTGTGTCAATGAGATTTAGTTAAATGTCTGCATTACTTAAAAATAATACCTTAATTTAGATACGCAATTCTATATTATATTGTGCTAAAATGTACTTTTAAAATAATTACAATACTAACTTAGCAATGTACCAGTTCAAAAGGGAAACAACTAAAAAAAATTGAATTTTTTTATTTGGCTCACCATACATAGGCAGAAGTACACTATACCCAGTTGAAAAGAAAAACAGCACGTAAGTTTACTTGTGTTAAACATGACACTTTATTCTTATTGCCAGTAAAGAGCTAGAAATTATATTACTTTTATTTTAAAGTGTGATAATTTCAGCAAAGGCAGCCTATAAACATTTTAAACACCGAAATAATTGCCTCTGAACTTTTGCTTCACATTAACACCAACTAAATATGTTAATTAGCAATTTTTCGGCGAAACGGAAGTCTTTCTATTAGCAGTTTACTCAAAACTGGAAATTTTGAGTTGCTTCCCTTTAGAACTGGGCCATCGAACTTTTCACCGTGAAAGTTTGTATATCATAATTTTTTAAAGCGCCTATTAATGTTTGGTTTTCATTATTACATTTCATTGAAACACAATACATGTACGCTGTTAAACATGTTGTTCCAGTAACAGTACTGTGGAAAAATAACCTATTCAGTAGTACTTAACCTGTTGTGAAGGAAGTTACAGGAATCAGGATAACTGAATTTGAGACTATGAACAAAGTACATTTTCAGGATGTGAAATCGACTGCACGTTCACAATCGCCTTGTGTAACTTAAAATAACAGTATTCAATAAATAACTAATTCACTATTCAGCTTTCTTCTTCTGCTACTACTATTACTTACATCAGCCTAGAGGCTGGTTTGATTCTGATGGATGGAGGACAACCCCCTGAAACTCGACTTGGCAAGAGTGAAACTGCAGTGGTTCGCCATTGGCTTTCTTAAGGTGACAACGAGTGGACACGACGACACCCAGTCCTGTACCCATGGAGTTAATTTTAAATTTTCCTCCCCAGCTGGGAATCGAACATAGGATCCTCGGCTTAGCAGCCATGAGCGCTTACTTTTTTTTCATGTATTATTTACCAGGCGATATTTGAACCCTCAACCTATAAGTTACCACCAAAACTCTACAATTTTTTTATCATTATTACTAGACAAATCTCCCGTTGTCACAATTTTCTAAGACTATTACAATCCAATGACTCGTGTGGACAAACACACATTTTACACCCAGTCAGACCTGAGAATCTAACCCAGAACCCCTCGCACCAAAGCCATTCGCTCAACCAACTGAGCCTCGTGGTCGGACCACTTAGTCATACTAAAGTCAATCAAATGAGTGGCCAAAGACGGTTAACAGCCCTTAACGCAATCAAATAAATCTGCTACCACAAAAAAATTTCAAGAAGCTTATGCTAAAAGTAAATGGATAGAGACACCCTAAAAAACACCTAAAAATGGAATGAAGCTCTGGTTCGTTCAAGCCTGACTAGCAGAGTATTAGGTACGACATGGCGGCAAACCCTAAAGAGTGTTCAAGTGCGATAAAGTCATAATTTTATATTTTAACGAAGTAGTGTTATTTTGAGACGATACTTGTGAGAGCAGTTTCTTCTTACGAAACAAGTTAAGATGGTGTAGTTTTCTCATAACAACGCGTCAAAGTCAAAATTTGTATGTTCTGCTGCCATGCAAATAGTTAAAACCAATTGACGTATGTACGTGAATTAATTCACAGTGAAGTAACATACTATGGACTTCGTAATAAAATATTTGAAAATATCCAGCGAACTGTTTTTGTATTTGAAAATTTTTCACTTTTTTTTTTTTTTTTTTTTTTTTTTTTTTTTTTTTTTTTTTTTTTTTTTTTTTTTTTTTTTTTTTTTTTTTTTTTTTTTTTTGTAATTTTTGCGATTTTTTAAAATTCAAAATATTATGTTGTGGGTTTTTTAATGTTTTATTGCATAGCTCATGGAATGTAAGTTCAAAGGAAATTATTTTAAAAAAATACAAAAATATTGTATTTTGTGGTTTAACGTATGTGAACGTGTGACGTACGAAACTGATATTCAGAGTGAATTTTTTTTTTTTCAGTTTGGTAAGTAAGTTAGTCTTAGTGTTGTACTTAAAACGGTAACATGCAAATATTATCTTTAACCAAGCCCTTACGTAAAAATTATGCGAGATAAAAACATATATAAGATCAAAATTTAGTCGAATTTCGAGTCTAAGATAATGAAAATGACATGGTACGAATTTAAAAATAAAAACATGGTTATAAAAATTGCAGTAGGCCGTGCTCTGAAAGCAGCAAAGTTAAAGCATGTCAAGCAGGAACCTCGTGTTGTGGAGGTAAATTTAGTGAATGTTGCATCACTTGGTGCAAGGTGACGTCAGTGCAGCCAACTTGCACGACTTGCGCTGAATAATGCAAGCAATGTGCAATAGTTGAGTACATCTCTAGGATCATCAAATCATCGTTGGAATAAAGCAGAATAACGAGAATTGTTTGGAAAGGCACGTTTTATGACTTATGAATACGTGCTGTTAAAACATAGGTGACAAGCCTGCGTTAGTTACTCTACGCTACCATAAAGCAAGAATGCCACGAATGTCAAAGCAGGACTAAAAATTAATATCCACTGCCCTGAAAATATTATTACGGAATATTAAAGAAGGTAATAAAGCAACTCGATTATCGTTTAAAATAAGAAAATTTTTTGCAATATAAATAAGGGTCGTGGTTGGCTAAGTGACTTGACCACTCGCCATCTACCAAGGCGCTCCAGGGTTCGATTCCTGGCGGAGCAGTGTCCATGGATTTTCGCATGTGGGAATCGTGCAGGACGATGCCGCTGGTTGGTGGGTTTTCTAGGGGAACTACCATTTCCCTGCCCCCTTATTCAGGTGCTGCACCATACACTATGTCACCCCTTGCCCGCGTTAAAAACCTAGATGTTAAGTGCTGACCAAAATCTTTTCACTTCAATAAGCTAAATCCCACGAGCAGACGCCATTGTAGCATCGCAGAAAACCAACATATCGAAAACGTCTTACTTATCGGAAGATCTAGCGCTAAGCAATACCAGCAAAAAAAAAAAAAAAAAAAAAGCAAACCGATGTCACTATTTTCAATTCTTACAGTTAATAAATTGGCAAGTTCTGACATCAGTCACTGTTTCATTTAGTTTCACTAACGTGGTTCTTAGGTCTCCTGAGTCTAGTGTTTATCAGTTATGTCACTAAAGTTATAACGATCATTACTATAACAACAATGCAAATCGTAACTACAATCTAATGAATGTAGGTTGCACACAGTAATAGTCACAACGCCGGATACAACACAGTATGTATATACATTTGTATATAGTAATTACTCCAAAATGTTTCCAACAAGTTAATATCGTGATGCGTAAAGTACGTATCACAGAATAACGTCAATGCATATAAAAAGAGGAAACGTTTATTATGTACTGCATTTTCTTCTCCTCCATAACTTGTGAGCCCAATTCAAGGATTCAGAATTTGTAAACGGATTTATTGTCCTCGCGGTTTTAATTTGTTTTTTTTTTCTTAAATACACTCTTGAATAACTATACATACGTTTATAAAAATTCATCACAGTCATAGTTGTAAAGAGCTCTGATATAACTAAGGCAGAAGACGTGATTGCAAGCACTCACAAAGACGTAGCTGGAGAACACGACGAGGCTGAAGAAGTCTCCCTCGTTTAAGTCATCCAGGATGACCTTCATGGCTTCTCTGAGTTGCTCTATCTTGCGGCCTATCATGGAGCCACTCACGTCCATCACGAAGATAACATGTTTGCGAAGAGTGGGCAGGTTCTCCGGCGAAAAGAAGTGTACGAAGTAGCCTTCGTTCACCTGCAACACCAACCAACAAGTATGATCAGCTATTAACTCCCTCCAACATAAAAAATAAACTACAGCCAGTTCTGCCAATCTCATTACCTTGCAATAGCTGTGGGTTCTCTTTTGTTTGTAACTTCAGAATAAGGAGAATTTTATCAGATATTAGCTGCTGCCCGCAACCTCGTTCTCGTGATCTTCAATTACTGAAAATTCTAAGTGGTATAAAATGATTTTAATGGTAATTAATTACAATTTTAGAAACATTTTGAGAAATAATTTTTTTTCATGATATTTTTTGGGTATCTCGTTCTGCCCCTGCCCCATTTGGCTCCCAAATCGGGTTATACATATAATTTTTGGCAAAAACCTTCGCGGGGGTACTGTTATGATTTCCGAGCCCAACAGCGCCTCGGTAACAGAAGAATGCGGCCAGGGGAGTTTTGTAAACACAAAACTATAAACGACCGGCGGAGAAACGCAACACTATGCTGCTTGAAATGCCATTACGTCAGGGACTGTTTTGGCATGGGGAAATCGCAATTGCAGCAGGGATGGCTCCACCCTTAACGACATAAGGGGCCAATCAAAAGGCTGGGAAAAGGTGACAAGAGGTGGGGGCGCGAAGAGTGGTGAAGGCTACCTACGAGAGGCACGGGGAGTTTGTCTGGAGCGGCGACGGGACCAAGAGGTCCTTGTTCGAGACCACCGAGGACCCACTGGTGACGTGGATTTCTCCTACTTGCGACCACGGCGTCCGGAACATTGGTGATCATTGCTTATTAGGGACGAAGAGCAATCCTGACTGCCTATCCTTACTTCCAATATTATTTTATATTGTATCTATGTATTAGTCTTCCTAGTAGTTATTAAAGAGTGTTACTTACTACTCGCTCTATTCTCTTACTCTTACCTTCCTGTCTAATTAGATTTTCTTGGTTCTCGAGCAATAAGCGAGAGGCCATAAACATTTAAATTAGAACAGTACGCAAAACTCATAAAATTTTAATCACAATCGAACGAAGTTTATAAGAACGCGTATGCCACAAGCAGACACTGACCAAATTTTTAATTCGGAGTTAATATAAGAACAGTCCAATTTTGCGAGCTATTCGCACCATACCTGGAACACATGAACTTAAAGTAGAACTACAATTAATCACTTCCTCTCTCTCTCTCTCTCTCTCTCTCTCTCTCTCTCTCTCTTGCATTCTTCACATATGCATACACATTGGCCTGAAGTCACTTCCTTCTGAACGTCAGCTAAAATATCCCAGCATTATTTTTGCCAGGAGCCGTTTGTAAAATATTGTATTACAACTCTTACCAGTTCACGTACGATCAAGGGGAATTTTGTACACGTACACTATTACAGGGCTACATTGTCTTAGACAACCAAAAGTGAAAAAAGGAAATAATGAAAAAACAGCCGAATTTACTTGTGCTCACACATACATAAAAATGTATAAAACTTAAAAATCCTATAAAGAGTTTTATCGAAACACAAAAATTAGTGAAAAATAAATATAGAAAATAGATAGCGAAACGTAAAAACAAGAGAGAAACCTGCACATCACAACTAAGACAGCATAGACAGTTACTGAGACAAAGACAACGGAACACAGAGGACGGAATGACACAATAATGACGTCAGAGACATGATGATAGACGACGCAACGAAGAAAACACAGAAGAACACAGCAGATTTGCTCGGACCATATTCTTCTATCGTAGCAACGTTCTAATTTTTATCCTTGTCTTTTGGTACGTCACTGACTAGTGTGTAACTTTGACTTCGTCATAGTAACTCTCTGAACTTTAATTGTGATTCCCGAGATGTCTTAGTTTCACTGTTTTTTTTTTTTTTTTTTTTTTTTTTTTTTTTTTTTTTTTTTTTTTTTTTTTTTTTTTTTTTTTTTTTTTTTTTTTTTTTTTTTTTTTTTTTCGTTATTTATTTTGAATATTTATTTTTCATTAATATTTGTAATTTGACGTAATACCTTACAAAAGTATTAATGTTTTATTTTCGTTTAGTTATGTATTGGCTCCAGTCAAACTCGGGTTGTTTTTTTTAATTGCTATCCTTGTCTCTGGAAATCTTTGACGGCACAGTATTGCTTACGTCCCCGAAATATCGCATAATTATTCACTCCCATCGCTAGAATCTTGCAAAAACATTAACAGTTCACATACGTCGTGAAGTTTATAAATAAGTCAAGGTACAAAATCTGGTAAGTGACTCACCAGTATCTGCTCGGGATGTGATGCTCTGTCGACATCATATCGCACCGTGAGCTGTCCCTTGACGCCTTCCTTGTTCAGTTTTCTCTGGTCGTCTATGGACGGCGCCCAGCGTATAACAGCTGTGTTGGGAGACGGTCTCTGTATCTTTGCAAGCGGGTTCTCTGCATCCACTACAACGAACACATGACAACACTGCAGTTATAGCCACATTGATTACGGTTTGCCTTTAATTTCCGAAATCACTCCAGAAGAATGCTGGGATTTCCTGATGCCCTGAGCTTTTAGCTTTATTTTTAATGAGCTCGTCTACTTACAACTAAGCCAATGGTCATCAACAAATTTTTTTTCAATAAAGGACCAATTATTTTCTATCTTAAGTCTCGCGGGCCAACCCCAAATTAAAACTTCTGATGCTGATGGGAATCATGACAGATGTTTGTAGGAAGCTTTATTTGGACACTTATAACGTCACACCGTTACAAATCGGCAACGTTGTTACTGAACTAAGTTACTTATATGTTGCACTATTTTTTGACACTGTTAAGGACAGAAATCACCGTTCCGTAGTACACCAAGAGTACGATACCATGATGAAACATGATATGCATAGCCTTGTTAATAGAACAGCAAATTTGGCGTGACAGACATTTTCAGTGGATAAAAATTTTAAAAACTATATATAATATTAACTAGAAACTAGGAAATATCGCTACTGGAAAATTGCTTGCAGGCCGCAACTCACCAGTAGGCGAGCCGCAAGCTGCCCGTGGGTCAACGATTGAAGACCACTGCGTTAAGCGGTAATGTCTTTACCTCCCGTTCTAAATCAAACAATTCACTTTCTTAAGACCTCGCTCTTTAGTTTTGCAGTGGTTACGAAAATATTTTTAACACGTGGTAATACATATATCAAAAATTCATTTTACACTAATATGTCATCCGCTTGTATCTGAATTTTTCTGTTGCAATACACCAACCGGATTTTTAGAATTTGTCCCTGAAATATTACATATTTTGTTGTCAAAATAAACCAAAATTAAGGGAAATAAGTTTTGCTGGCAAACGGTACATTATTTAAATAAAACGCTCTGGCAAAATTGTGTATCGTATGACAGTACACAGTCACAATTTTTTCCAAACCATTCGGTTAAAAAATATTCGAGTTATTTGCATTTGATTGAATTAAATGAAAGATCATGGCCTTAATCTCTGCTGAACGTACTGTGAGATTTATTCTAATTGTGTCCAGATGTTGCAAATTACTTACCTTTGTTTGAGAAAATATTATTAAAACGTCTGTTTACGGCATCGAAACATTAATAGTATTTTAAAAGTATTATTTAGTATTGTATCATAAAGAAATGTAATTAATTTCAATTCTAGATCAAATATATTTATGAGTTCGATAACCACATTTATTGTGACTATAGATGGTAAAAGATTAAATACTTAATTTATATAGTCATGCCTTTTAAGGCAGGCTTTTAAAGGCATGGTGACTTATAAAATGTGTCACTGTATACCTAAAAGTTTTTACGCAAATATTTTTATATATTAAAGTAGGTATAAAGCACAAGTCAAAGAATTACACGAGATGTACCGAAACTGTGTGGCTCTATGACTGCGGTTTCATGTATGCAGTGTCAGTTGTGCCCCATTTGAATTTCTCAGTAAGATCTACAATCAGACATAGATCCTATCTTCACATAGTGCAGCAGAAAACTATGTGTGTTGTTTTTGAACGATTCTTCCAATGGGGGTAAGCTACAATCTAAATAAGAATTTTGGACATACGCCTTTGCAGATAATGATGTATCACATAAACCAGATAATACACACAAATAGACAAGTAACCAAAAAAATTACTTTTTTTTTGCAACTGGCAAACTTAGGTAAACGTATACAATTCCACAAGGAATTCAATCAGTGATTTACAAGAAAATGAATGAACACAAACGTACACCCAAGGACCAAAAAACAAACCAAGGAAAAAATAAAAAGTAACGCAGATGATTCCGCAACATGTCTTTCGTCAGCAAGTTCGTAACAACAAACAAATAAGAATTACAAACATACAAAACAAAACGAACGACAAACAACTGGATGTAGACACAGATACCTTGAGAAAAACGAACGAAACCAAATAACACAGTTACTGTGGACAGTATAACAATAAAAAAACAGACGAACACATTGTCTCCGTTTGGCAAAACAAATATTGCTACGTTTTGGAGACATTAATATGTCTCCGTCTTCAGGCATATATGTTACACAGACCGAGGAGCACCTGTATACTGAGTATGGGCGCTGGAAAACAAAATAGTGACTATTGTCTCAAACACAACCACATTAAATAAAGATACCGTCTTGTTTGATGTGTATTGGATATCCCAGATCTACAGGTGTCGGAGCGT
The DNA here is from genome assembly GCA_003012365.1 of Medauroidea extradentata. NCBI lineage: Eukaryota > Metazoa > Arthropoda > Insecta > Phasmatodea > Phasmatidae > Medauroidea > Medauroidea extradentata. The sequence continues at coordinate 139,131 of PNEQ01012000.1, read as the reverse complement.
TACGCCCTATCGAAACACGTGTTTCAAATATATTATCAACTGAAAGTGCATAATACTGATCTGGCGTGCAGTTATTCTGTTGTTGGCTTATTTCTACAAGAATCGTAGAGGCCCGCTTATAATTTTATGGGGTTAACACACAAGTAAAGGTATGCCGAATATCTCTTCGGTAATTTACACATTTTAAAGTGGATTTTTCTTTCCTCACAAATCAGGATGATATGCTTGCTTGGGTTGTTTCTAACTTCATGAACTTGCATTTAGCAACGGACCCAAAGACAAAAGCCATCATTCGGACATGAAAAGATTCTCAGATGTTATCTACGAGTAGACTAAAACAAATTATGTTGGGTGGTTTCTAAATTATAGCCATATGGCAGTAACTCAGCACATTTCATTTTGAGACTAGGTCAAAAGGCACCCTTAAAAAGGTTTGCTGCCTGTAAAGGCTGCTAGTAACGTAGCTTTTCCTTTCAAGGAGTTGTATAGTGACTAAACCTGCGTGAATTATTTTTGACGCCACATAACTCCGGATAAAGAATTTTCGGTCCAAATGCTACAGGTAAAGCATAATTATTTTTCTCCTCCTCCGTAGTCACCTTATGTATAGCTAAAGAAATTTTAATTATTTACTGATATGTTTTAACTTTTTACAGTAAGCTCAGAATAACTGATACTGAGTAGTCACAAGCATAGTAGTGTTACCAGTTACACATGACCAAGTGATGTGTCTGCAGATTTTTTTTTTAACGAAAACTGTTTTATATAGATTAACATACTTCTGCACGTAAACTTCTCAATTTTCAAAAATTATTATATACCGCAAGCTTTCGCACCCGTTTTGTTCAAGTTTAATTTTCTAGTCTTCTGGGCTTGGAAAACGCCAAAAAATGATTTTCTTTCAAGTGTTTGGCATTAATTGCTGCCGACATATTCAGGAGTTATGTAGACTAGCTGACTAGTGTCAAAATGATTCTTGGTCTTAAATATACGGTCTTTGGATTACTTCTTTTTTGGCTTTAAGGTAGTTTTATTTTCCATAATTATCAGTTTAGTTAAATGCCATGCGGATAGTTATAAATTGGAATTTATCGCAAGTAACTTTCTTTATTCAGTTCTACATTAGATGCGAAAAATATTTTTTTTTTATTTCCCAAAGTCACCCTACACGCCCCAAGTCACCCCCAATTAATTACGGTAGGACTACCGAATCTTCGGCGCCAGTCAACTAATCCGCTCGACTCCTGAAGATGGCAGTTGCAATGACTTGTAGAAACGTTGAGAAAAAAAACAACCTTCGACACGTTTTATACCCAGATATCTAGAAACTCATATGAATTTAATGTCCATAGTAATGTAAATTTATGCTTACCTGAATGGGTTTCAGAGTCAAGTTCATTGTCATTTTTAATGTTATAGACGTGCAGTGCTGTGATAGGACTAGACTCGTTGATGTGTACCTCCACCGACATGTCACGGACAATCTGCAATTGAACACAGTACTGTAATAATCCAAACGATTTATCCTAATACATAACACGACTCATTGTTGTAAAACACGGAGAAGCCACAGAACAAACAGACATGAAAAAATTAAGGAAATGCTAATCAAATACGCCAGTGTTAGCTGCTCTTAATATGTTAAAAACTAATAAGGATTTCAGAACTTGGCAAAGGAAACAATACCAAAATTAAATACTAACTTACAGATAACGAAGATAGTGTATAACTGAAAGAGAAAAAAACCGTATTAAAACAACAAAGACTTCACAGGTTAACCCCACGACTGAAAAAGAATACACAAGGACAACACAAGTGAATTCAAGGTTCCTTTTAAAAAAAATGATGCAATATTTCGGGATATTTAGTGTCACAGTAGAATAGTCAAAGAAAAATAGTTTGGATGGTCAGTAGGACGTAATACAATAATCACACATCTTTCTGTAATTCGTTAACATGATTTTGCCTAATAATTATCAATTTTAAAATTCTATATTCTTAATTACTGATTTATTCCAGGAGGCCAGACAGGGGCAGGAAAAACCATCATACTACACCTAAATTAACTAACAACTAGAAGAAAACGTGTGGAATTACCCAATTTTTGAACTGGAAAACTTGTTACCTCAAAAGTACCGGAGTAGTTGTGTTGTACCGAATCTAAACATGTTTGTAACAGCTTCTCGGACATTAAATGTTACTGTAACTAAGTGACGAACTTCAGCTGAAAAAGCGCGTGCCAATTTTAACCATTAATTGAACCGGCAACATCAGTAATTTGCACTAAATTGACAAGCAGAGATGGCAACATGTAATGGTTAGAATATCTGCACGTTGGAACTATTAAACGACTTGGATTAAAGTCTGGGCTCTAGGACTACAATTTGTAGAGCAGTTTTAAATTAAATAACAGGACTGGGTCTTGCTATATTTGTTTACTTTTACCTCCTCCAGATCAATGAATAAGGAAAAGCAGAACTCCCGGTCGAGTAATCGCGTAAGATTTTTTCATATTAAACACTAGCCGTCCAATTAATGAAACCTTGACATTGGTGCCAACCTCTTGACCAAAATTTGTCGCCAGTAAGGTTTTCTGTCGTGTCCGTTAAAACCGTCTTGTATAGAATTCTATATCTCCCGAAATCCCAGAAAACTAACAGAGCTTAGCAGTTTCAATTCTAATGCACACAACCTTGTATAGCGACTATGACTTACCTGTCCTGGGTCAATGAAGATTGTATGTGTGTACATAGAAAGTTGTCTTTTAAGGAATTCTTCATACGTTAAGTTAAAAGTGCATTTCTTCTGAGACTCGATGTTTACAGAAATTGTAAATCTGTTTGAATTGCGAGCACTGAAACAAAAAGTAAATACAGGATGAGTGTAAATATTTACAGGTTTTTAAGACATGGGCATAGGTACCGACATTTTACTTCTTGTACACGAGTATATATTGCTGCGTTACCAAATATTTAACTAATATTTTTAACTTCCTAGTACGATACAATGGCAACAATAAATTCGAAGAACTATTTTATACGATGTCAAACTAATTCAACACGATGTTAAATGTTTCAAGTGACAGCCAACTTTCGTGTACTGAAGAAAACTTATTTCACACTGCATTCAGTTCTCTGTAAGTGCAAACAAAGATATTTTTTATATTATATAACTGACAAACCGAGAGACAATGGTAACCCACTATGCATCACACTGAGTTATTTGTACGTAGATGTAAGATAAAAAGTGAAAATTAAATTTAATTATTTTCATTATTTTGAATAATTAATTTTTAGTTACGATAGAACAAAACTAATGCAACATAATAAATTACACGATAGCAAAAAAATATTTATGAATATTTAATTAGTGTAATTAATTTTAAAATATATACTTACAATAGAATCTTATCTACACTACTAAGTTATTTGTAGTCATAGTGATATGAAATCAGTATTACGTTCCTCCATAAATCTAAAATGTTTTTTTAAAACTTGTCATCATTGTTTGCCCCGTGTCTTTATCTATATTACTCAAAAACATTTTTCATAACCACCATAACGCGCAGATATGTTAAACACTTTAAATGGCTTCTATGGGATGTAATTTCTCTGTATAGTACAGTGTGTTGATGTGTTGTGTATCTATTCGGGCAAGTGACCCAATAATCTATGCTTCATACATTGTACCAAAAAACTATGTGCTAAACTACTTTGAAACGTTGTTTAGTGCTTTTGTTAAATAAATAAGGGTTACGCATGCCTGTGGCTATTTGACGCAATCGGTGCTTGAGACCACGCGGGAACTAAGGCTGATTTTGCTAATACAACACTGCCTCATCGCCTCTAAACCCAAACAACTCAACTGGTGTGTATTCTTCCAATCGGCAGCTTGCCTGGGAATGACATAGTGTGTTGAACCAAATTGTTATGTCTGGATAACAAACATCAGAGTGTGGCTCGTGTCAGAGGACATCTTTGAAGTTTCAGTTTAGATAATTGTACAGCTAAAATTATCTTTCTTAAACAGCTAGTTTAATAGTTTTCACTCTCCCATAATACACACAATTAAAGGAAACTTGTCGTGGGACAAGTAACGATTCTTAAGCATTCATCGTAGTCATATACAATGTGGGCACGTGTGATGTGTATTTTAATAAACCGATTTTCCCTTACACTCTGCATAGCGCGCGGCTACCTCGCCAGGTGGTACCAGTAGGCCCTGTGCTGCAACCACAGGAGAAAAATCTAAAACCTTACAGAAGCAAAATGTAAGGTATTTTCCCACCTGAAAAACGAGCGAGTAAAATGTAAGAAAAAAATTCCATGCATCATTTTCAAGGACGCTATCTACTCCGTACCCTGGCGACAACAATTAAATTAAGTAGAGCTAAGTACCTATCCAACCTGCATATACGACACAACTCAATTCAAAAATTATAACTTCGTGTGTATTATAGATGGAGCATTGAGGTTATGTTCCAAAATTTATTGCATCTCCAAATGTTTTTATTCGTTTATGAACTGGCTTGAATAAAATAGGCGAATAATGTGCAATTGGGTGCGCATAATGCGAATTTAATCGAGATGGACGAAAGCTTTGTTGTTCATCTGTGTACGGCCTACATTTCTACAGAATCTATAAGAACATTTTTAAAAAGTTCTAAAAATACGGACAAATAAGAATTTCCGTAATCAAAACACTCGAAAACATTGTCTCATATTTATTCTTGTAGCAATATTCTCCTCTCTTCAGTGCAGAACATTTTTTTTTTTCGTCCGAAAGCGATATCATTGAAAATTGTTGAGCAGAACTGAACATAATTAAGATGTAAATACGTGTCTTTGCACACGACACGACACTTCAGGTCGGTAGCGCCTTAATAATTCGTCGGATCATCCTTAAGGTGCTTATTATGATGAATACAAATGACAGTGCTCTTCTAAGCACTGGCTTGAGATGAAATTCAAATACTAAGTTTTACACAATATTATTAATTTTTAATTATTTTTAGGAATATATTTGCATTGTTTGTCGATGTATTTAAGAAACATCCTCTGTAATGCCAATGAGAAATTTTGTCGTTCTGGTACATAATTATAATTTTTCCTAAAAAATTGATACTGTAGACTCCCAATTATCAGTGTGCGGATTAACTGATTTGCGGATTATCCGCGCAAAATATTCACTTTAAATAGTTGAAGATTTTTTTTAGTTATTTAAAAATACATACTGTATTTACTAACATAATGTTCACCAACGTATTATGCCGTCAACCGTATTTTGAAAGGCTTGAAGAAGATTTAAGTATTTTCCAGCAGGCGAAACAAATGGTCCGCGCATAAATGGGATAACGGAATTTTTATCTTGGCTAAATAGGCATCCGTTAATTATATTATTTGTGTTTTTAGTTATCAGCACAAATTCCATATCGGTAATGCGAATAATCGAGGGTCTGCTGTATTAAATTGCTGCATTTTATTAAAGGTATGAATTTACCAATTTTTTTTATTTTACTGCGGACTAAGAAAGGGTAAAAATGGATTATCCGCGATTTTAGACTATCTGAGGCATCGGTCCCTTCCGTTAATGCGGATAGTCGGGCGTTGACTGTAAATAGAAACGCCATAATCAAAATCCAAAGTAGTTCGGTTGTTTGACATACCCTATAAGATTATTGCTGAATTATTTTAATAGATATATATTACTTTAGACTACAAAAAGGAACATTTGCTTGCATAAATCTCCTTCTGCGAAGATAAAATTTAAATAAATATATTGTTTGCCGCAACCAGATTTTTGCTACGTGCAAACAATATGGATTTTATAGTATGTCGCCTTTGTTTCAGGGTTGAACCGAAGATAAATGCGAATGTCCTAACTTCAAGCTGGTGTTCTCCTGAATAAATTAAATTTCTATACTAGTACAGGTACACAATGTTTGAAGAAATTATTAAATATATAATGCAGGTATACTGCATTTACGAGAGCTTGGTATTTACTGCGTTATGTTGAGTTTCTTTTAGTTGCAAAAATTTTGGTCAAGTCTTTCGACCAAAGCCTTTGATGATAATTTATTATGTCGAACATAATCTGTTTAGTAATGTGGGTTAGTATTGGTAGTGTTCTTCGTTATACGTGTTTATGATTCCAGGATCCACAAAGTCGAATGCGAATAAATAAAATTATTAATGTATGCAATATGTGATTATAAATGTGATTCAAGAAGAAAGCAATGTAACTTTAAAACAAAGTCGTTGTAGCTGCTTGTATACCTCCGAGCAACGTGTCCTGCAGTCTGTCCTCCCTTGATGGCGTCGTCATACTCCTTCTTTGCAGCCTCCTTCTCCTTCACACCAGCCTTGTACACCTTGCCATCCATCTCCCTGCAACACAAGGAGAGCCTGTCGTTACACTACTGCAAACACAAGATACCAGCTCCTCACGATAGTTTGCGTTTATACGGTGAAACAGTCACAAACGTTCAAGTCTGAATAGTAAGCCATATAGAAGAACGATTTTGAGAGATGACTACTTAGACCTTTCGAATGACTCTGCTAAAATCTCGCCACTCATTTGAATTGTGCTGTGAAAGCAATGAAGGTGAACCTTCACAATGTGGCTTCCTCTACACATAGCGTGGTGACTAAGCTATATCAGAGTCACAGAAGAACTTGGAGCACGTTTGCATAATTTAATCATGTTCAAAGTGTTCCCTGATCGTTATTTCCAAACTCTATGAGGCAATAACTGATATAAAAGTGTACACTGTGTGTGCGCTTGTGTATAAACATACACAATGATATAAACACACAGGAACGTACGTACATAGTTTATGCGCCTACATACATACAAGAATTAACATATGTTATGTGTATACATACACACGTACGTGCATTACATAACATCACTAGCCACATATAAAGCTACAACATTATGATGCAAAGCGAATGGTCAGGAAGGACTTACTGTCATAAAATCGAACAATAAGATACCACCATAATTATTACTCTTACATTGCTCAGTGTTGGTACATGTTAACTCAAAATACTCATGTGTAATTTTTTTAAAGCAGTTAAAAAAAAAAACACTATACTTAACAAACATGACAAAATTACCTGAATCCAAATTGTAATTCGCAATACACGAAGTAAACATTTATTTTCTACATCACACTACATTTCAAAAAGGAGCCAAAAGAGACTTCATAGTAGTACATTTTTTGTCTGGCTTAGATACATTATCATGCCAACTATAGTTACGAATAGCTAAAAATGAAGGAATATTTTGTTAGTTACTATTCTGAATTAACTACCTTAGCCGTTTAAATATGTTGTGTGAAATGTTTTCAGCGTTATTATTTTGATATTCTCGCAAGAGAGGTCTTGTAACATATAATGTTTTGCGTCGTGCAAATGCTGCTTTACACGTGACAGAATGGCCTGACAGACTTGAGTAACTGTTACAAGAGACTTACAAGAGAAAGCCCGTTATGAAGGCTGTCTCCGGTATGACGAAGCTGAAGACCACCTCCTTGGATGTGTTGGCAGTGTTGGCAACCCTGCTGCTGACCACAGTGCTGGCGTATCTGTACTGAATGTGTGAGGTCACGTGCAGGCTGTACACGTCTACTCCATCTTTCTGTGAACACAAACATAAAATATAACATTATTTAATTTATTTAATATGTAGTTAAAACAATTATACAGCTATAGTAGTGGTACCAAGATACTGGATCAACCATATTCCTACAACACGCCAAGAAAGAACTGAAAAAATTCTCGAAAGACTTTGCTAGTACCGCCACTTTCTTCACAATTGAGGCACAACAGTCTACCTATTGTCCTGAAAATGGTCACAATAATTTGTGACTTACAATACCTGACTACTGTTTGCTAATCATTTAAATAAGGAGATTTCCCGCATTGTGAATTATTAAACGTATTTCCACAACAAACTTTACACGTAGTTATCGTGTATTGGCACTGACAAGGCACAGGTATAGACGGGAAAAATTAGCGTGTTCACTGGCCTGTAGGCTAATCTCCAAGAATATTTGTGTATCCAAGCAGACAGCAGCTGTTCATTAGCTGCTAGCTAATACAGTTGTATAGGGCGCGTTAATGTATATTTTTACTATTTATACTTCAAGTAGATGTATATAAGTCAACAACCAATTGTGGAAGTGACACAAACTTATAGTTGCTGGAATTCTAATGTGGGCGTAAAAGAAAACGCGAATTTTTTAGGTCCCTAGGCATATGTCATGCACAGACTCAAATATTAAATGTTATGATCTACAGTCAAATCGTACACTACATCGACCCAGGAAACTATATGAGACACGCTTGTTTCTCTGGAAGAACTCAGCACTACAGTGGTGTTATGTACACGATTTGACCCCAAATAATTCACGCCCATTGTGATAATCTTCCGAACAAAAAGAGATATTTAGCACTACTTGTACAATTCTGTTTCTCACTGCGGGAGAAACTTTTTATTTTCACTCTGTGGTTTTAAGTTAACAATAAATAAAGATGCAACATTGTTAATGCATTAAATTCTTCGAAGTAATATACTTAAAACCGTGTCGAAGAGTTGTAGCAAGAGTATCCGACAGCTACACTTTTATAAAAGAAAATAATTACAAGACTTCAAATGATTGTGATAAAATGTCCACGTAATGCTACAAGTTCAGCAATATATATGTATATTGACAACAATTTTGTATGTTTACATTGGAACCAATTGTTTGAAATGCCAGTAAAAATTATTGGTAACTTGTTTCAAGGTACTACTAGTGCATTTCTTTTAAAAATAAAGTACAAAAATTGTCAAATGTAACAGACCATTCAATTTGGTTTTCAGTATACTTTCCAAGGCTTATGATATTAACTTCCAATCTGTGTGCGTGTGTATTTTTTGTATGTGTACGATAATATGTGTGAGTGGTGTGTGTACGTGTGTGAGAGTGTCTGTGGGTGTGTGAACGAATTTCGACAAACTAATTACACATAGCCTATAATACCTACTGACCTGTGTTGCCTTTTGATTATTTAGTTTATGCTGTATTCAAATTTTAAATATTGCCGCCCTTTTAACATTGTTTTCAAATCACATTGGATATACAGGAAGTAATTAAATTAAAAGCAGTAGGTGATTACTTAAGAAAAAGTAAGCAACCATTATATGGATCACCTTCAAGTCAAGTGAATATTAAGGGAGGTAGTATGTAGTCCAGATAACAAAACATGTTGTGACTTAAATTGCAATTATGTGCCTGTTCTAGGTGTTATTGATCTTTTTAACTTGTAAAAATTCTGTCTTTAAACCTCCCCCTTCATGAAAATAATAGGGCTAACCACATTCATGTTGCAAAATATTACCTATTAATCAGGTATTGTGAACAATTAATTTTTGGAACTATGTATTGACTTACTGTCATCAAAACGTTTTCTTAACTGGATACATTCTTCAACACACGATGCTATGAACAAGTTTGTTAACAAACGTGTCACGGATTACACAAAATGTGAAAATTTTCTAAACTTAAACTCCTGGTAAACAACGCATTATAGAATCTTGCAGCAAGAAGAAATTTTTGTCCGTACAGAATCATAATTCAGCTCGTTTAGTAATTGGGACAAAATACTATTTACAATATCGGTTTTCAAGGGCTCATACCTCCCTTAACATTTACTTGTGTTGAAGGTGCCCCATATAATATGTACTTATTTTTCCGCAATAAATGATCTCTCAGAATTCGGGCTATTAATTACCTTCCTGTATAACGAACCGTATTTTAAAATCTCATCTAACATGGGAGACATAAAGTTTGTTGTAAGGTGATAAGACTGCCCTGTATTTCGTTCATACCGTTTTCGTATTTTCAAATGGTGGTCATGTTTATATTTTTAGCATATTAAAACATATCCGAGGAAATATTTTTTCCTAATCTTATCAAACTTTGAACACATATACTACTTAACATGTTGACTCGACTTATGTGCATTTCGTTCATGCCGTTTTCTTATTTATAAAATGGCGGCGATTTTTATATTTTTAAACATTATGTAATATCTGAGGATATATTTTTCTTCGTTTTATAAAGCTTTGTATACATATACCACTTCGTAAGCTGACTCGACTTATGAGTACTTAGTTTGTATTGTACTCGCATTTCCATTTTTATAAATTTTGATATAATATATCTCAGGATATGTTTTTCTGAATTCCGTTGAATTTTGTACACATATGCAACTTAATAAGCCTTGAAATATTGTGTATTTTAATCACGTCGAATTAATGTTTTCAAACTTGCGGCTGTTTTTATGTTTGTAGCTTAATATGACGTGTCCGAGGAAATTATTTTTCGAATTTTATCAAACTAAGCACGCATACATTACTTAGTAAGCTGACTTGACTTATCTGTTTTTTTATTCATTCCATGTTAATATTTTCAAAATGGCAGCCATTTTAACATTTTACAATCACGCTAGACTAACTAGATTCAGTTTCTTGGACGTACTCCATTGCAAAATTGAACGGCTGTCAAAGAAAAACTAAAATAATAAAAGAAACCATAAAATAAGCAGAGTATGATTAGTCAGCAAGATACAAACACAACATGAAATTCCAAGATGGAATGAGGTCAAATAAAAACAAGGAACAAATAGATAATAAATGCAATTAATGACAAATAAAATAAAAACCAAATAACATGCGACACAACGATGAGACGAAACAACAAACACAGTAGATATCAGACACGAACAGAAAAACAACAAAAGAACACAACAAGTAGACGAGACAAAACGCAATAGATATCTTGTCTGTATATGTCTGATATCTGTTGCGTTTTGTCTCGTCTACTTGTTGTGTTCTTTTGTTATTTTTCTGTTCGTGTCTGATATCTACTGTGTTTGTTGTTTCGTCTCATCGTTGTGTCGCATGTTATTTGGTTTTTATTTTATTTGTCATTAATTGCATTTATTATCTATTTGTTCCTTGTTTTTATTTGACCCCATTCCATCTTGGAATTTCATGTTGTGTTTGTATCTTGCTGACTAAGCATACTCTGCTTATTTTATGGTTTCTTTTATTTTTTTTAGTTTTTCTTTGACAGTCGTTCAATTTTGCAATGGAGTACGTCCAAGAAACTGAATCTAGCCATGAACTCCCATTGCACAGTTCTTTCAAAGATCACGCTAGACTCTGAAGTAGCCTACCATAATTATGAATTTTGTCAAGCTCGGTAAACATAAAGTTTTTAGTAAGAATACTTCACTTCTTTTTATTTCTCTAGCTAATGTCATGTGAATAACTTCAAAATGGCGGTCATTTAAACATAAAATTGCACACCTATGATAATACTTTGACGGATTTCCTCAAACTTGGTACACATATGCTTCTCGACTTTAATGTTTTTCTTTCGTCCTTGTCGTATTCGTATTTTATAAAGGCGGGCGTTCTTATATGTTAACACTATATTAGGTAAATATTTTTCCCAAATTTTATTATACTTGGCACACATATATATTATTAAAATGTCATAAATTGGAAAAGTTTTACTGATCACATCAGATAGCTAAGGAACCATTTTCATTATTAATATATTTAAATTTTTTGTGTTTTGTTCATGCAGTGTTAATAACATCCTAAGAGCAGCTATTTGAACATGTTTGAATACACAAAGTATCTGAAGAATTACCTTTTTAAAATTCCATCAATCACGGTGATTATTTAGTACTAAGTAAGTAAAAGTCCCTTAGTATATTTTCTTAATGCCTTGTTCATATTTACACAGTCGCGGAAAGTTGCAGTTTATTTATCACATGATATATCTAAATGGACAATAATCATAATTTCAACTGTCTTGGTAAGCACATAGTACCGTACTCAATTTTTAAAGTTGGTTCTCCTTTGAACGTTTTTGATCACACTAAATATCTCAGTACCGTTTTCTGAAGTTTTTTTCAGATCCCGTACACGTAAAATACTAAGTAAGGTAATGAATGGAAATTTAAAGTTGATGATTCGTGTTATTTTCCTTCTTATAATTTTTTTGTAAATGTATGCATGTCAATAAATGTAGGACAAATAGTAAGCAAATTTTATGTATATATATTACTGTCCAACTTTGATTTAACTAGTTTTCTTTGTTCTAGGTCTACCATGTTAGACCGAGGATAAATTAACATATTATTTCAAAATTTTATATGTACGTGGCCGATTTTAATTTTTAGGGTTACTTTAAAAACCTCTTTGAGGAAAGTTGGCTTATTAGTTTACGCACGTAACTTCTTGCTTTTTGTATCTAAAACTATACTCATAAACATATTTTACATTCGTTTCAATAAATATTTTTTACGACTTTAAATATTGTGGCCTTCTTACAGTGCCTGGCTGATGTTACGGCGTTAGTTTTAAAAATTTCTTGTAACACTACAAATTTATTTACGGTGTGCAGTGTGCAGTGCGGAGCTTCTCATTAGCTTTTATCGAGCGCCAACACTCTCTCTCTCCCTCTCTCCCTCTCTCTATCCATCACTCTTCCTCCTCCTTTCGCTCTCTCTCTCCGTCACTCTTCCTCTCTCTCTCACTGTCTCTCGCCTGCTGACCTAACCGTGACCTTGACCAAGGCAAACTCATTCTCCAACGGCGATATTTCTATAGATACGTCCTCATAAATATTTAAACTTTGGTTTCAAAGTAAGGTATATCATTTTAACTAACTTTACTCTCGTAGTCAAGTTTGAGTGAATACAAATATATCGACTCCGCTGTACCCATTCTTCAATGAGGGCACCAGAATTTATTGAACGAATAATATGATAGGTGATTATCTTCCTTGATGAACACTACTCAAACTACGTGGCGGTATTTGCCGTCTTCTACGACCTGACAGTTGTACGACTTCAACTACCAATATCATCATCCTATCTCCCTCACTGTTGCAGCCTTGAACTTATCCGCTGTGATGCAGGCTGGAGTTCTTCCTTGTCCATGGTCTGGCAACAGAGATATTTTTATTGCTGCTTTGTTTTTCTTTCGTTTTTCCTTCCTTTGGTTACGTTCAATTGCCAAACCCCTTCATTACGTGCTTGCGTTTTCTTTTCTAAATCACGAGTTACTTTTGTATTATTTGTACGTATTTCGCACGCTCATTCACTCTCCCTCTTTCTCACTGTTCCTCTTTCTCTCCCCCTCTTTCTCTCTCCCTCTTTCTCCCTCTATGGCGCTATTAGAATCGTGATGGATGAGAAAAACACGGTTGCCAACTTCATACCACTTCTGTGTAATGAATTGCATTTATATATTACATTGTTTGAAACAATCTTAAAAATTAATTTACACTGTGACTCGTTCACACGAAGTTTTACCACGCACCTAAAACTACAATTGCACGCAAACGAAGTTGAACGTAACGGAACTAGACGAAGCAGCTGTTACACGGCGAAAGAAACACGCAAACTTCATGCGAGATGGCAACCTATCATGAGAGAATTTCTCGTGCGAGGTAGAAATGGAATAAAATCAGTAGGTCCTATTTTTCGGTACAAAGTGCTGCAACTCACACGAAAGGGATTCAATTGGTCGTTCTGCGCTGGTCATGTAAGAAACTGCATATTACCCACAACGACGGAAGCAAATCATAATTGAAAACGTGCGAAGAGTAAATCATCAAGTCATTAATAGAGTCACGATTTTGTAGTGAAATGATTTTTGCATTTATTTTTTTTTTCAGTCCCGTGCGTGCAATTTTGCAGCTCTGCTTCATGGTCAGTGATTGGATTTCGTAACTCTCTTGTCTTTGGATTATAATGGCAAATTACAGACGTATGTTATCATAATTACCTTATTCTGATTGGTCCAGTCATATTAGGAACGTGTTTGAACAATGGCAAACTGTCAATAACCACGAAATAGAGCTGCAAGTACGACATTGAAACAAAACTGTGCAAAAATATTATCGAAGAAAACTTGTGGTTCTGGCTGTTAGAAATCGTAAACGCATTTTTAATTCGTAGTAAATACCGAAAAGAGGACATAGCATTATATCGCGTGGGTGATTTAAAAATTAAAAAAATTTTTTTGCTAAAGAAATATTCGTAAAATACCATCAGATGCCAACACCAATTACTTTCATGTTCAAAACTTTCTGCGAGATCTCTATGCGAAATGTATTGCAAGGGCATAAGTTTGATATTTTAGCGTCATAGTTCGTACTAGAAATTTCATACAAGCATTATCAATGGTAATGTAGATGCGAGAATACGAGGGAAGTTGATCAAGTAGCCCACTAAAGCAATCGAGAGGCAAATTAGTCCGAAAATATGTATTTGTATGGCAAAAAGTACTAGGTAAGTGGCGCCCTCATTTCTCTACGGACAGTGGTCGAACTTCATGTAACCTGTGTAAATGAGTTCACCTGAAACCTGTCTGCGAACTCATCGCATTCCTGTAAGTAAATGAACGATATATCGTACAGGTAAAGAGCAAACCGATTGATACTCGATGAGTGACGATTATACTGTAATAGCTATTCATCGTCACTCATCGATTGGATTAGTGCAATAAAAATGTGTTTTTAATCAGTCTACTGGAGGAGGGGAAGTTATGGGGGCGGACATTCGTTGGTGGGGGAAGGGCAAGTGACTAAAGATATTTTAGTCAGAGATCAAGCTGGTCTAACACGATTCCTCTTTTTCCATAGAAGATCTCATGTCAATTTTCTGTTTGCGTTTCTGTTTCCAAGTGAGTTGGCTCCAGTACAATCCCAAGAGGTTCATTGCTGGACAACAGTTTCTGTACCCAAAAGTTTGCCCAGAAACATTAAGCTGTCGTCTCGCTCGTCAGTCGTCCGTCAGTCGCGTGACTTTCAGCCTATCGGAAGCTTCGAACATTTCCATCCGCCCGGCCGTCGAAAAATTTGACAAGCTCTAACTTCTGACGGATGACAGATGAAAACACAGCCTTCTAATGATGGTGGCGAACGTTTCAACGGTTTTGTCTTACTAATAAATATGTTATGTGTATTTTTCTGTATTATTTTTCGTTTGTAGTACGGCAAATTAATGACTTTAAAATGCGAAGAGAAGTGAAGAGATTTCGGTCAGCACTTAACACATAGACCTTCAACGCAGCGATGTGAGTGTGGAGCAGCGCCGGAATGATGGTACGGGGGAAACGGGAGATCGTTGAGTAAACCCTCCCACTAACCGCATCGTCTGGTACGATTCCGACATGCAGAAGTACGGGGACCAACCCAGCCAGGAATTGAACCCTTGGTGGAAGGCAAGTGCTCTAGCCAGTGCGTCAACAACTAACCCTTTAAAATACAAGAGATATAATTATGGTATGTGGAAACAATTTAAATAGGCCCTACTAATTGAAATAATGTTTTATAGTGCTTAATGTAAAAAGGTAAATAATTTTATTAATACAAAATATAATGCTTGCAAAATATATTGGTGATGAAAACAGCTGTGGAAATTATTATACGTTACAAGTTAACTGTTCAGGGGACTTTTTAATTTTTGCGTTTCGCAGAAATTTTCTTTTTCTTTTTTTTTTCTTTTTTTTTTTTTTTTTTTTTTTTTTTTTTTTTTTTTTTTTTTTTTTTTTTTTTTTTTTTTTTTTTTTTTTTTTTTTTTTTTTTTTTTTTTACAATAATAGCATTTCAAATTAAAGTACCAGCTACGGACAGATATTGGATTGTTGTGAATCACTAGAATTGCGGACAGACCGTTTGTGAACGGACGAGCGAACGACTGACGGAACAGAACGGGATATATTTTTCTGTTAGTACTTTCGATTGCTTTCTACCGATTAACCTTTATGGCCAATCGCAGCAATTTGTGTTGGTCACATTACTATAAAATTTCACGACTGATTCTGTTCAAAAGAGCAACCTTAATTCGTACTATGATTACATTATTAGCCTACTTTCCGAAGGAAAAAGTAGGCTTATATGAGATCGCCTTCCTGTACGAATGTGCATGTGTGTGCGTGTCGGGTATGTATGTGTTGGTGTGTGTGTGTGCTTGTATGTGTGTATTTTTGTGTGTCAATGTATGTGTGTCCCTAAAAAATTTAGAACCAGTCGACCGAATTTTTAAATATTGTACACATTTAGTACTTAGCAACCTGACTTGACTTTTATATGTATAATTCGGCCGCCATTTAAAAAAAATAAAAATTGCGTAACATTTTTCGATCAAGCTAGATATATAAGAAACATTATTTTAGAATTTTACCAAACTTTGCACACAAATACTACGTACAAAGCTGACTTTACTTTTGTGTATTTCGTTAATCCTGTGTTCATAATTTTTGAAACTGTGGTAATCTTTACATTTTGACATAGACTTACACACTAGTAGCGACTTTTAGACAACTTTCTGGAGAGAAAAAAATAGGCTTGTGAGATCACCTTTACGTCTGTGTGTTGGTGTGTGTGTATGTCTCTCTGTCTGTGTGTCCTAACAACTTTTAAATCAGTGGACCGAATCGCATCAAACGTAAACACACATAGTACTTAATAATCTGACGACTTTTATCCATTTCGTTTACGCCCTTTTTCACATTTTCTAAAAGGCGGTCATTTTAATATTATTCTATCAAGCTAGAGTTCCAAGGAACCATAATTTAGAAATTCATCAAACTTAGTACACATATACTACATACAAAACTGACTTGACTTTGGTATATTTGGTTAATTCTGTGTTAATATTTTCAAAATGCCGTTCATTTTTATATTTTTAGCATAGTATTCCATACCTTCGAAAATATTTTTCCGAATTTAATCAAACTTGGTTTACATACACGGCATTCAAAGCTGACTTTAATTTTGTAATCTTTGTTCAACCTGTGTATATATTTTCAAAATTGCAGCCATTTTAACATTTTTATCGTAGTGGTACATACCTTGCGAAATATTTTTCAGAATTTCATCAAACTTGGTATACTTTACTTTTGTGTGTTTAGTATATCACTTGTTCAAATTTTCTTAATGGCGACAGTTTCCTATATTTTGCATAATATGAAATATTCTAGTTAATTGACTGGACTTCTGTATATTTCGCTCCTCCTTTGATAATATTTTTAAAACTGTGGCAATTTCTTATCGTTATGACAAAATGATATCACAGAATTTTTTTTTTTTTTCCATCAGCATATTCCTTAGTAAGCTGGCAAGTCTTCTGTATATGTTGTTTATCATATGTTTAAATTAAAATTGATACATAATATCTCTAGAAAACGATTTTAACTTTCAGGGTTAATTTGCACCCACTTTGAGAAAAGTTAACTTATCAGTTTTGTTGGTAACTTCTTGTTTATTTCACTGCAGCAGACAAGGTATATTCCACCATTTCCGACTGCGTTTCTCATTCGTTTTCTCTAAAATCGAGCTCACTTTCATTAATATTGATTTTAAATGCTCGTTTTAGTTTCCTATTGTCCTTTTCTATATCGAGTGAATACTTACAGGGAATTACAAGTAGTTTCTTTTATGAAAATTGCAACTGTATCTGATATGCCCAATGATATATCCTTGAGTATAACATAAGGTAATTGGAATTCCGCATAGTGTGAGAAAGGCTTGAGCAACTGATGGAGGGTTACACGAGGAGAATACGAAGAAGCATAGTAATGAAGAGGCCGGGAGAAATGGGGATCTCCGAGATAACCCGCCTACCATCATCCAACATGATTACCACTTGCGAAAGTCCGGGTCAACCCCGCAGGGAACAGAACCCGGATCGCCTTGATGGAAGGGGCACGCATAGTCGCTGTGCTAATCACAGCCCCAGTAAAGATGAGAGAAAATAAATGCCATCCTCATAACTCGGGAAGCCATTCCTCAACTTTCCTCATACCTCAGCAACCCAATTGTGTTTCAAGGGGAGGTGATGAGAAGGGAAGGGTAACTGATGGACTCTCCTCCTCTCACAATAATCTCCCCGTTTCAAACACGGCGTATTTAATTTTAGGTGCTGGGTAGTTTATACATTATAAAGTAAATTACATGTAAACTAATTTACGTACAACGGACACCGTTATGAGGCTGCGTCGCCTCTTTTGTTCAAATTATTCATTTGAGTATAAGAAAGTAATGATATGATGAATTACTGCGAAATTCTTGTAATAGAAACACTAAATTTTGTGATTCAAAGCTTATTGTTGGACAAAATTTGTAGTGATTTTCTCTTTATTACATGCCGGGAGATAATTTTATTGTCTGGTATTTTTAATTAGCTTAATTACTTCAATACTAAGTTTTAATATTTCGAATGCAATGGTTGTAAAGAAAGATCAGGTCATTAGCTAAATCTCTACTGAAATAGTTTCAAATAAACATTCTCAAATTTTGATTCAGGAACAAAGTA
Source organism: Medauroidea extradentata (assembly GCA_003012365.1). Lineage (NCBI taxonomy): Eukaryota > Metazoa > Arthropoda > Insecta > Phasmatodea > Phasmatidae > Medauroidea > Medauroidea extradentata. The sequence continues at coordinate 120,739 of PNEQ01012000.1, read as the reverse complement.
AGTAAAATTCAGCAAGATTGGTGACATGGCGTCTTAAGGCAATGCGCTTCCCTGATTCTTCTGTTTTAGTGATGGTTAATTTTTGAGCCTAAAGGAGAACAGATATCAATAATATATTCAGCAGTATTGTTTTAAAAGGTTTTCACTATATGTTGGTCAATTCTCAAGAAAATAACTACTGATGTTTTAGCTAATTACGTAATTAGTAAAATTATATCACTTAACTTTACAGTCGAAAACGTATAATTCCTTGACTTAAAAAAAGTACTTATCATGGCGAAAACAATTTTAGACAAAACTCCCAGACGGAGTTGTGACATCTTCTTCTGTTTAAATTTTATAAAATATTTACTGAAAAAAAAAACAGTAGACACATAAGAGCAGACTTCAACTGTTATCAGGTTTTCGGAAAGGCATTTTGCTATTTTACTGACCTGTAACAAGGCGGCTGTCTTGTGAAGTGTATGTTTGTGTAAGTCAAAAATCGACGAGGTGTGACTAACGACTCCGACCGGCACAAGTATTGTGATACCGTCTCTACGATAAAAAAAAATAATAATAAATGCGTCTATAATGTTCCAGCCGTAACGTTTTTGCTGTGGTCTTTAAGTGGTGACTCAATCATTTTATTAAACTCTAGAATGTAGCAAGCAAACCCCAGTATAAATAGGCCCTATGTATCTAGATTCCTAACGCAACCTAAACAAGAATCTTGAGAAAGATCCGTCTGAAAAGGCCGATTTTTGCCGAGTTTGAGAGCATTAAAATAAATGTTTCCAATATTTTATGGGTTTTAAAAGTCATATTCTGAAGTAGTCATAAGTGTGTTTTCGTAGATAAGCATAGTCGACGTACGTTTACTGGTGTTTGCTAAGACAAAAAACAACTCCGAACACTGTACGCTATTCAAGCGCCAGCCAGGCTGCTTCTTTAAGGCGCCCGTCTACATGTCTCTCAAACTGAGTTGCAGTGTGTTTGAAATACACGTTTTATAAACAAACTGTTCCACGTGTGCTCACGCGGTTTTCGCACGAAAAGAAATAACATTTCAGACCAGGACGGAATACAACTTTCAACACGTCACGTGTGTCGCAAACAGCATTTTTAAGACCTTCAACATGGCCGAAAACGGCATTTTCAGACTGCCGTGCCTCACAATATTGTGGACGAAAGTCTGCGAAACTAGTATAGGGCCTTGCGTTGGACTTCCCTTAAAACTTTCCACCAATAAAAATATGGGGTCACCACTGAAAGTGTCAGTCTGGGGAGTGTTCTACGATAGCACTGCACGCCGTTTCATTGTCTTGCGGTAGAGGCGATACCGCACCAGAGGAGCCGTTCAACGTCGCCCTTTGCGCCGTGCCTCACCCACAAAAACACACGTCCAGTAGGCGGGCGCCTTAAAGTCGGAGTTAACAATAGCAGTTACAGTAGGTACGTAGCGTCCACCCGTTTCCTAGCCGATTGATGTACAACACGTATACATACTATTGAATCTAACGTGGCCCAATATGAAGCATTCTCTAAATAAAGCTCTCTAAGACTGAATGGACTAGCAACCAAGTGGATGCAAGCATTTCATACCTGTTATACTAGAAAAAATCATTCGCCACTGACTGTCTTAAGTGTTTATGATATTTCTGTGCCAAAGTTTTAGAGCTGTACTTTATTTTTCAGAAGTCGCACGAGAATTTGTTTCACGATACTCCATGACAATTGCAATAAAAATATTAGTAAAATATGATGAAAAATCAGAGCACAATTATTATGTAAATATTTTATAATTTTTTTAGAACAGTATACAATGAACGAACGAACGGAGAATACTGCGCAATCCAACAATCTTGAATATCATCTTTCGTTGATGAAAAGTTAGTGTTTGCCGAATCTTCGATCGGCAGAAGAAATTTAACATATTATGTAACTAGTAAATATATGGATGAACTAGACTGCTGTAATTTTAATTTTAAGTTTCTAAATGTTAAATTATAAACCTTAATACGCATTTCGATACTTTGGTGGTTTCCAGCCGATGAAACTATACAACATATTCAAATAATCTAATTTTTACGTTGTCGTCGCAAGTGTACAGAAAGCACGCTGGTAAGCAGGGAACATTAATGAAGCAATTCGCAATAAATTAGTTTGGATAAACGCTTTTGGCCAGTAGGAATCGTAATTGAATTTTAATAAACCTTTCACGCATACGGACAGGTAATTGGTAATCTGAAGTCACAGTTGTTGAAAAAGAATATTTTCATTTGTAAAACTATGTCAGTAGTCAGATATACATCAAATAAAAAGAAACTATTAAAAGCTATATTTCAGTAACACCAATGGCTGAAAACTAATGTTAAGTATTTTGAAGTTGGTAATTTTGTAAGTACTAGAATATTAACACTTTAAAAAACTATTATCGTCTATTTCACAAGAGCAGACAAACCTTTAACTATGTAGACATAGTTTAGTGTGGTCATTTGAGAAGTCTTAATGGATCCCATATAATTATGTTTTCGACGTTGTGCATAATTTGTACTGTTATATGTTGATTTTCTACATGTCGAGGCAAATTTTAATTACTGTACAATGTTGTAAGTCGCATTTTGTTACGCAAAACATTTGTAGTACAAAACATTAATTGTGACTAGAATTATAATTATTTACTTACAATTGCATGTTTTCGTTTACAAAAATTATTAAAACAATTTGGTAGATCCGCCATGTTACCATTTAATCCTTAGCCTAATCAATCTGAATATACTGCTATAGATGATACATTGTAAGTTCAACCCTTGATAAAGGTCATTTTAACAAATGTTACTGAAATGTACACCCTTAGTTTAGTTCCTTACAATTATTGTAAATAAAATATTTTGTTGTTTTATTTTTAATAATATTGTACCGTAGGTACTATACGTCAATTTTCCGTGCCATTTTCGCAACAGTTGTGTTTCTAAAAGGTCGAACTTACCTAATGGAACATACACTTTGTGTCCATTTCTGAAAACTTTACATTGGAAATCTCAATTGTAAGCACACACATCTGCGCTATTCTAAGATATCAGCGGACAGTTGCTATTGTAGACGTGCTGAGACCAATAGGCATAATCTTACGACTAGCTGGTATGACCGTTTAGCCGAGAGACTGCAAGATTATCCGTGGGTTAACGTAACACACCGCTGCTATTCGTTCGTAGAGAAGCAACTTTACACGTTCGCATTGTAAAGGAGATAAACTTGACAACGAACTCTGTAATTTCAGTTACGACTAGTTGAATTTCTTATAGGCCCATAATGGGTATCACCGTGTCTACAAACACAAATCTGGATTACGAATACTCCTTCCCTGTGACGAGTATCGTTAACGCCCTTAGGTTTGTAACACGTGGAAAATGGTCAGAGTGGTGAGATGCGAAAGGTGCAATTATAAGTTTTTATTTCAGTCAAATATTTGAGGTACTGGAGTAAAAATGCCCGTATAAATATGGCTGATCCAAATTCTGCGCTGTGAATTATTTTAATCGTTTGTTTGGACTGTTAGGTTATTGTCAAGCTTACAAATTACAACCTGAAGCGTACTGCTGTACAATTGTACAATGCATTATTCTTCCTCCAACAAATTACGTAAGCGCAGAACTGAATGTATGCTACATAAATTACGCAGTAATATAAATTATAGCTACGTACATATTACATATCACGGTCCTTTTTTAAGTAAAGTATAATTTCATGTGGGTAGGTGCATCCTTTCATGCGAGATATTTTTTCAAAATGTAAATTGAAACTGTGTACACGAGCACATGTGGGAATGTGTTTTTTCTTTATTTTATAATACTTTCTCAAATGTAACAGTTTGCACGAGCGTTGTCAGTTTGAGAAATCAAAACATGTCAGTGCACATGATGAATCAATATAAAAACGTGTTTAAAAAAATTCACCTTATTGTAGTTTACGGCAGTGGCCGTTACATAGAGGGAGAGAGCAATGGCGATAGCCCTCCTCCCCCGCACCCTTGACTCAAGGGCACGTCCTGACTCAAGACATATCTGTAGTGTTTATTAGATTTCTGGTACGCAAGACAACATATTAATTTTATTTGTATACTGGACACTAATATTGTGTTTAATGTGTATACATATTAACCAAACTGTGCGAAAGACAGCTAAAATATGTTATTGTCAGATTTATCCGTTCAGTATTTGGGTGGTGGGCAGGGAGAGGGGGGGGGTCAAATTAATTCCAAGATCGGTGATCAGTATGTTCTGTTCATGTCTGTTTCTGTCATCGTTACTCGGCAAATTCTGTCGGAGATTTTGTAATCCCCTCCAGTCCCGTCGTCACTAGAGGCGAACGACAGGTAGACGAGGAGAGAGAAGTGAAGCATGGCAACACAGGACACAAGCAGAGCGAGGTGATTGTACCTACCCTGTGGTAGGAAGATGTAGGCGTGGGGTCGGAGGTCACCAGGGTCGTAGAACTGGGAGACGAGGCCAGCGTGGTCACAAGGGCGTCCTCATCCTTCAGCGCCGTGACGACTCCCAGCAGCAGCGACAGACACAAGCTAGTGGCCGTCATCTCGCCGACGATACTGAACCACACTCCGTTCATCCGCCGCTCTTATAGCGGCCTGACTGTGACGTCAGCGCTGGAAAACCCCAAGGCAGTTCCCTGTAGCGCCGACTCCCCTCCGTGTAAGAATACACAGCTTCCACTAGCTCCCATAACAACATGCCAGGTGTTGGTGTACTAAGATGAGATATTACTAGTAGTGACCATAAATAAGACTAAAGAATACTTTCATAATATTGAAATTTTTGGCCGTTACTACTGCAATTGAATGATTTTTGCAAGAAAACTTTAAAAATCTATAGGCTCCTTCATATTTCGAATCACATTTGTTTTTCTTTCATTTACTTGTGAAGATCACGAAAGGTAATGGGCATTAATCGCCTAATAAGAAATATCATCTCCCACATGAGTAACAAAAACGTCACCGCAGGCAAAGATACTGATTTCCTGATACCTACTTCTAACACACGACATCATCCAGACAAGAAATTTAGAAGTGTTATTGTTTCAGGTAACAATTTCCAGTTACATCATAACAATAGTTAACACACATTTTATGTCATATTTCTGATCCAATTTTACATTATGACAGCTCATCCAAGCACTGAGTCCAGAAAAATGCATTTTTGTAGGTCCACAATCTTGTAAAATATCACAAAATTACAAAATTTGTACTTAATCTCATGTTTAAAAAGAAAATACATCTACTCAATCTAAACTTCCTGCTTTGACAGTTCGTTTCCCAAGGTTTTAAGTCGGTTTAGTTAATGTAAAGCATTCAATTTTGGGAGAAAGTACAAAATTAATCAATATAGCTATTTTATCATATTTAAAAACTATCGGACTATGATTTATAAAGGTCGCTTTCAAGCTTCGAATTCAGTAGAATACTTTGTTGCAGGACCGCCATTTTTAATTTGGCTCTACCGGTATAGTAATTTTAATTAATGTTTAGGATAGTTTTACAGCCACTCGTATAAACATTCTAGTTACTAGTATTTAATTTTACGGAGTCATTATTTTGAAATATAAAACTAAATTAATATATTCAATTATTTTACTATGCCTCGGAAACTTCACAACCGATTCCCGACAAATTTCGCTATACAGTAATCTGCAGTAAGACATTTTAACACGTACGAATTCAATAATTTGAACGCTATTTAAAAATGATCATAACATAGTCAACATTTATTTGTAATCTACGATGATCAGGTTTATGTTCCCTGTAGTAAACAATGTGACACAGTGGTAAATCGCTTGAATCGGAGAACGAGGGTTAGAAAGACTCATTGAATTTCCATAGTAAAAATATCGATTATTATTTTCAATGTTTTATTTTAAATATAGTTTTTTTGGCATTTTTCTTCTAATTTTGTATTTTAACATTTCAATCTTACATTTACCATATTGTATCTTGAATTGGCTCACTCCCTCCTCCAACTTAGCCATATCTGATTTATTTCCGAACAATTTTAAAGTAAAAATTCAAAACATGTATACATATATTTCAATTTAACATGTTATTTTAATTTTAAAAATCTCGCATGCGAGAGGTTTTTCTCATCCACACCTCGATGAGTACACTACTTAAAAACATGGCTTCAGCATTCGAACCGTATCACTCTCGCCAACAAACTGAGACGTTTTTTGGGTATCATTCAGCTTTAAAAATTTTTTAACATGGTAAACCTAACCTTCCACCACTATTCTGTAATCGTAACCCTCGCATATCGCCAACTATCTTGCCCGCCGCGCCTACCTCTTTCTCCACAAATCTTTCCACAGTTCATTACACAATTAACCGTCATATGTATTTATTTAGATTTTACACGGGAAAAAATATTTCGTGCAACTACAAGATATTATGTAAGTGTTCAACCTAAAATTTATTTTGTGGCCACCACTAAATTTTATTGTAGTTATTACAAAATAATTCTGCAGGGGAATGATTCTTACAAAATTTTTCTCACTTGTAAAATTTTCGTTTGTCTCAGCCATAAAACCGTAATATCGTATGAGTAGAGACGTGTAATATTTGCGTTATTATTTGTTTACAGGGTAGATTTCACTGGTCAGTACATACCAGAGACTAATTTACGATTCAGTTGTCACAAGCCACTATTTGATGCCTTTTACGTGTGTGACCGCTGTATAGGAAATTTGTCACTTTATGACGGGAAGTGTTAACTATTGGTCAGAAACGTTCTCCAAGGCAGGCCACGCCATTTTCGGCCAGTAACTGAAGTCCAACGAATCTACAGCTTTTTGGAAACTAGTCTTCTTGCAGAAAATAACATTAATTTTTCATTTCTCTGCCTATAAGATATATCAATCACTATTTTTATTTAAATTATATAAACACGTGCTTCTGTTCCCTCATCAGATTCGTGTCTTCGTACTACGAACGAACTTGAATTCAAAATTCAAAATTCTCACAGCAATAACGGCCCCAACATTTTTAACAATGTCACAGGTGTCGCCTACACGAGAAATTCCCAGAATTGTTATCGTTTTAGTAATTTGTGTATTTCTACTATGTATGTTTTATTGTAGGCAAACATTGTTACTACTTTTTAATACGATGAAAATGTTTTAGCTTTCATACCTTTTTTCAATGATAAATATAAAAATGACTAAACAATTAGTATATTTTGTGAACCGCCCGCTTAAAAAGTAATCAAAAAGAGTTTAAATTCATTGTTGTTCACTAAATACGTCTGGTTTCCGTTTATCAAACAAAATAATTAGTTTAAAATTAGCTAACTTGAAACAGAAAATGTAACTGCAACACAAATTACATAAAACGTATTTATATATGTCAATATTCCAAAAGATTGCCCCAAACCTTAAATTATTCTTTACTGAAATTAAAAATTTTGGTTTATACTTCGTTTTAATGGTTTTTGTTTTGTTTTGCTACATTCTGTTTCGATTTCGATAGTTTTTTAACTACCTTTTTTGTCTGCTTTATGATCCCACGACGCACTTAAACGGTCAACAATAATTTGAACCTATTACTTTTTTCTACTTTTTAAGGGATCGTATTATCTGAAGGGGAGAGGGATTTAAAATTTTTAATTTATGTGAGCGTTACAAGTTGCTTTTAAACTTAAATACTTATACACTCATAGAAAAATTCAAATTAAATTATATTCATTTTTATTCCGTAACAAAAGTATTTAAGAATTCGTTCTCATATTAAAAAAAAAATATTAAAATAGTTCAATCCGTTTGGGAGTCATATAGCCATGGACAGATCAACAGACAGAGAACACTACAAACTGACAGACTGACATAACTATCAAATTCATGAAACTATTTATTTTTCGTCGAGTGTTGAAAACAATGGGTATCTTAATTAAATGTCAAAATAGCTAAATACAGTAATTTTAAACGAAAAATAAAGTAAGGTTATTGGAATAAATTTCCTAGCCTGTACGAAGTATACTTTTTTATTGTTTTTAATGAGGTCCAAGAGAGCATTGCCGTGGAGACCTTTTTTGTCAGTTTGGCATTCAAATTTTCACTATTCATTTTACATATTGACGATTGCACTACCTTTTACCATACACAACACACAACATATAACTCGTTTTAACAGAACGTATAAAACTATCTATAACGTTATTAAGAACTTTGAATAATATCTGGTACTGCATGTGATTATTTTAGCTATTAGTACTTTTTATAATACATATAAAATAATTGCGAAAGAATATGTTTTAATACAATTGAGAGAAACTGAATTAATTATTTAAATTGCACATCAGAAGTTTTCACTTGTCTTTCAATAAAACTACGCTGCACATCAATAATATTCAGTTGCACTTGTGTTTTAACTAATTTATTGCACTGAATTTATGATACTTTTAGCAGTAAGTAATACCACTTCAAGAATTTCTTATATTTTCTATAATTTATTTTTAAATATTTAGCAAATATTGGCCTGTAGCCGAATACATTTTCTAACAACTTTTAAAACCCTTTTAACGTCTTGATTTAATTGTAATAGGCTAATTATTGTATTTTAACATTAACTAGAGCACTATTTGATCTATACTTTGTGTTGCACATTTTGTGGTCTAATTTTTGTATTTTGGAAGAGTGTAAGGGAAGAGGTAAGATAGCCGTATAATACTTTTATTCCACTTTCCTGTAGATCTTCTTATTCTCTTACAAACCCTTATGATCTATGACACCATACTATTCACATATACTGTAGATGTGAGTGTATTACTTTATTTCTTGAATGGTTTTTCAATTGCAGGATGGTAATACCACTAGAAGAGGTAACTACATATTGTGGAAGCTCAGAAGAGGAATAAACTATTGCGTTATGCAATGACCCGAGACCTTGGATTCTGCAACAAGAATGAGTCGGAGCATACGTGGTATTTTCCCAGAGTAAATTTTTAGAAAAAAAAATTCTTAGCAGGCGCTTTGAATGACAACTCCTTTCTAAAATTAGGTAAACAGAAAAATCTTTAAATTATCTTATATAAACGTGAAATGCAAATACTAGCATTACAGGAGACAAAATTGTTTGACGAAAGTTATACAAAAACAAAAACTCTATAAAATTTTTAAAGGTAAAGTCTGAAGTAAATTTACTAAAGAATGTCCCTGCATGGTACTCTTTTAAAACTCAGTAGACAATGTACCAGCATTTAAATACAGTTCAGAAAGAATGCCTCGCCTCACAATGAGATGCAAAAATTAAAAGTATGCATTTGTTAATCGACATGTGCAAATAAATAAGGATAACAAGAAAAATCCGAGCAAAGTAGAAGATTCCTAGAATTTTCTGAAAGAGAAAATATCTAAAATCTCACATTTAAGTGTTGTGACATTTCTAGGGGATTTGAATGCACAAATATGGAGAGAATGTGTCTAAAAACCGTAACAACATATCCAGCTCACAAAAAAAATGGCATGAGACTAATTAATCTCTTAAAGCTTTTCAGTCGAAACTGATGTCGACACTCTTCAAAAAATTTCCAAAAAAACTAAGTGCATGGATATATTAAAACCCAATGTTAGGGGTGTTTCAGTTTGGCCATACAGCTACTTATAATCGAAGTGTTACAAAAATGATAAATGTAGATGCTACAAATATAGAGAGTTTGGCTCTGATCACTATCTAAGATAACGTTCAAATTTCTCTTTCATGAAAATCAAAGAAAATGGTACAAATAAAAAATAACACAGACTCAGCATCACACATGAAACTATTAAAAAATTAGAAACAAATTAAAATAACGTCTTGTAACAGACAAAACTCTCTAAATAAATAAAAATGCAGCAAAGAATATACTCAGGACTGCAAAAGTAAAAATGAAAGCTTTGTGGAATGAAACTTTGGAAAAAAACACTTACAAAATATAGTGGTGGAAAGTAAATGGAAAATGTTCAGAAATTGTAATTTTGTTCAAATAAAGGTCTTAAGCAGCAAAGATAAGAAATAACGACTAAATTAAGAGTGTTGCAGAGTATTTTAAAAAATTACAACTTATTTAAACACCGGATATATTTGTTTTAAAAAATTCCGGAATTTCTATCAGACGTTAAAAATGTCTACAAGGTTATCAAGGTCCTAGTAATTGCTACATAGATACACGTTGTAGAATGGGTCCATCAAGTACCCAGAATTGTGAAATTTTAGCAAGGCACTTTGATCAACTTCGAATTACCGAATCTCAAACTAATTTTGAAGAAATTTAAAGACAATCCGAAAACCAACAAAGCTAGTAAAGAAGAGTGAATTACATCTGAATATATAAAATTGGTCTCAACAAATGTCATAGATAGTCTTGACGTCGTCTTTACAAAAATACTAGAAATAGAATATACAGAATGTAAGGAAATTTATATCCCAAACTCCGGGAGGTGAATCCTCATGAAAAATGAAGTAAACATTATATAGGACACTTTCAAGAAAAGTTATTACTAAGGGCGGAATAAGCCCTTGAAAATCGAGTTTGAAAATCGTATTTTGTCAAAATTTAAAAACTGGTTAGGAGTTAAATTACGATTCATTGGGCGGTGTTAAGTATTATTGAGATCTTAAACATTTAATCATGTCAGCCTTCTAACTTTCCAATTTCATGTAAATAATAGGGGTTGCCTCCCTTACATCGCATATAATTACGTTGGCGTTACGTTTTGTGAACATTACATGATGGCTTTTCGGGCAGTACACCGTGAGGAACAAAATAGGTCCTCTTGTCGCAAATGCTTAGAAAGCACCGTTTACCGGAAAAACGGACATAACTGTTCTGTGCCTGGTATGTAGGCAAAATGTGCTACATCCGCTAAAAATATATATTTGTACCACGCTCTTAGGAAAATGCAACCCGTGATGCCTCTGTTGAAACTTGTCGCAAAATGAAGTTACATAAGCTTAAAATCAAAAACATGCCTTTGCACGACTCAGTTAATTTGGCAACAAATTTGGTTTAGCAAAATTTACATAACAATATTATTTCGACAACATAAATCCGCGAAATTCATAAACGATGGAACTTTCTTTAGTACATTCTGAAAGAATATCAGTATGCCATGTACATATTTCGATAATAAATTAATAAATAAAGAAATATCGTACGGGGTATACACCCTAGGGGGGAGATAGCTCCAAACTGGATGATGGCATTCTGATTTTGGGCTTGTAGGCTGCAATTATCTCTGCATTGTGATTGCACCAGTTTTTCGGAAGTGGGAATCGTGTCGGACGATGTCGCTGGTCGGTAGAATTTCTCAGAGAACTCGCGTTTCCCCCGCCCTTTTATTTCGGCAACGCTCCCTCGTAGGGTCTCATTCCATTATCACAATGCAGAGATGATGACAGCCTACAAGCCCAAAATCAGAATGCCATCAACCAGTTCGGATTTATCCCCGCACTAGGGTGCATCCCCGGTACGGTTTTCTTTATTTTTTCATTTATTATCGAAATACATACATGACATGCTGGTATCTTTTCAGAATGTACTAAAGAAAGTTCCATCGTTTATGAATTTCGCGGATTTATGCTGTCGAAATAATATTGTTTTGTAAATTTTGCTAAACCAAATTTGTTGCCAAATTAACTGAGTCGTGCAAAGGCATGTTTTTTATTTTAAGCTTATGTAACTTCATTTTGCGACAAGTTTCAACAGAGGCATCACGGGTTGCATTTTCCTAAGAGCGTGGTACAAATACATTTTTTAGCGGATGTAGCACATTTTGCCTACATACCAGGCACAGAACAGTTATGTCCGTTTTTCCGGTAAACGGTGCTTTCTAAGCATTTGCGGCAAGAGGACCTTTTTTGTTCCTCACGGTGTACTGCCCGAAAAGCCAACATGTAATGTTCACAAAACGTAACGCCAACGTAATTATATGCGATGTAAGGGAGGCAACCCCTATTATTTACATGAAATTGGAAAGTTAGAAGGTTGAAATGATTAAATGTTTAAGATCTCAATAATACTTAACACCGCCCAATGAATCGTAATTTAACTCCTAACCAGTTTTTAAATTTTGACAAAATACGATTTTCAAACTCGATTTTCAAGGGCTTATTCCACCCTTAATAATAACTTTTCTTGAAAGTGTCCTATATAATGTCTACTTCATTTTTCATGAGGATTCACCTCCCAGAGTTTGGGCTGTTAATTTCCTTAAACCATGTATTGTGGAAAGAATTTTAGAAATAGAATATATCGTGGAAAGAGAAAAGTGGCTCTTATACAGCCTTTGCAAATTATATTCAAAAGTAAGCAAAGAAGTATATACATTTTAAAAGTGGCCTATAAAGAAATTCTCAAATGTATTATTAACAGGGTATGAACTACGCTCATTACAAACTTATTACTAACAGCGTACATCTACGCTTGACGATCGTTTGGGGGAATACCAGGGTGCATTATGAAAGTACTGACTTGGCTCACAACAGAAATTCAATCTGAAGATCATAATGCCTCAAAACATTGTTGTGGCATTAAAAATACAGGAGTTTGATTCTGTTGATAAACTCTATATACAATAATCCGGGAATTTGGAGAAGTTGGGATCACATTCCGTAGCAGGTGTTGTGGAGCCATGTTGTGACTTCGTGGCCCTCATATTAAATTTGACCTTGACCTTTTTAATTCAACCTTAAAATCTCACATTTTAGAAAATTTCGAAAAAAAAAAAATCTGAAAATTCCCAAATTTACGAAAAGAAATATTTTATCGTTCTGTCGTCTTGTTTGTCACCAGACACCATCTTGTTTACCTACTACTTTTTACTTCCATTTGTTTACAGTATCTAGGAGCCGCCGTATTGGTACTGACACCTCGGGTAAGATCAATAACTTTCGGCTTAGCCTTTGAAAATCGCCATGATATTGGTTCTCGAATTGGTTGCCAGGGGCGCGATTAGTCGATTATTTAATTCATGTGTCGCACTATATGTAGGGATCCTGTGCCATGCAGCCTACATCTGTACTTTTAAAATGAGTAAGTAAAAAAAGTCCTCTATAAAATCAATCAATATTGTTAGTATAAAAATTTTATTTTTCTGGTATTTTATTTCAATTCATATTGGCTAACACACCACTCATCCATACCTATTGATTTTCTATAAATAAAATCTATAAAAACAAATTTATTAAAATATATTTTTAATAATAATGCACGCAAGATATTTACTATTCACCGACATTCGTTTCACTTCATTCAATTCATGTAGTAGAATAAGGCCTATTTTTCTATTACTTATCATTCCCGAACCAACCCACGATTTAATTAACTACAACACTTTTTAAGTACTATCACAAACAGCCCTTGTGTTATAAACAAATATATTTATAAATTAAATCACTGTATTATAATGTGGGTTCATAAAAATAAAAATATATTATTTGTTAATTGTATGAACATTTTTTTACGTTATTGCGTTTGAAGTAATAACAGTGTGGCTGTCTTTAAGAACGACAAGATTTCCCAGCATTCAACATTTGGCGTAACCTGTCCAGCGCAGTCGACAGGGATCGGAAGATAATAACAACAAGTACTATAGTAGGCAGTTATCTTGGCTTCTCACAGCTCGTTGGTGCGGGGACAGCGGGACAAAGGAAAAAAACAGGCGGTAAGGAGGCGATACAGCGATACAGAGTCGACAGCCGTGTAGCAGCTGTTAGGAAAAAAAACATCAAAAAAAGGTATACCCGAAATTGGAAGGTGGAGGTGGTAGCCCGCAGAGGCGCGGAAAAGAGATGCATAGCAAAGAGCGGGAAATAATAAAAAAAAACGTTATTCAGTGTTGTGATGAAGAAATGACAAGTAAATGCTTGAGCCCCTAAGAGAGAAGCCAGCAAGAGCAGCAAAGTACACGGGTGTGAGAGAAAGAGATGTAGTCAAGATTCGTCAAGTCAACAAAGAACGACCATCATATTAGCCACTAACCACTCCAGGATGAAACAGATACTGGAAATGTCAACAGTAAAGAATTAAACTGTTACTTAGTTTAACGCCGAACTAAAGGATGTTCTCATCATAGACATTCAGAGTCGATGGGGGTGAAATAGATGAGTATCGAGAAGAGCCGGAACGCAAGCGTGGGGAAAATGTGAGATCCCGGAAAAAAAAAACGCCGAACTGCGACATCGTACGACACGATCCTACATGCGTAAATCCGGAGGTCAAACACCAGGGATAGAACTCGGTTCGCCTAAGTAGTCTGTGGCCTAGGTGTAAGGCAAGCGCTCGACCACCGCAGTTTCGTATGTAGTTAAGAATTTCGGGGTTCTGTTCTTCAGGAGGAATGTATAATTTATTGTTTGAATAACGTTAAAATATTTCTCACCATCACTGAATTAAAAATAAAGTCTAACAATAAATTTACCTACATCTACATTGACATTAAGAAAATCCTTCGTTAATAGCTGACATAATCTGGTTGGTAAGAGCGTATTTTGTATTTATATATTTATTTGTGCGTACTACCAAATTCAACGCTAAGCAAAAATCTTTCAGTGAGAGAACTCATTATTTATTTTAATAATGCGTAGTGACTTACATAAAGTCTGTAATAACTTCAAGTGAAATTATGATACAGTAGATGGTTTTAAATTCTTGTTTAGCATTCAGTGAATATATTTTTGGCCCCCTTTCACCTTCTAAGGTCAGATTCATTAAAATTATTCGACACATGCGTTTTTTAGCTCTTTTTTTCGCTGTGTTGGAAATAGTTAAAAACTCGGGTTTATAAACTGTCGCAACGGTTCAGTAAATTTGCAAGTATTAAAAAGTTTTTATATTTTGCCAAAAGTTGGGCTATAAAGCGCTATAACAACAACATTATAGAGATTTTTAAATATTTGTTGCAATGGAAGTTAACAATTATAATTTATTGGTTTGTGGACATACACCATTGCTCATGTTTTGTTGACCGAACGTGTATTGAAAGACAAAGTGACAAAACACCAAAAACACACAAAAAAGCACAGAAAACGTAACAAAAACAATGCAAGGGGAATTCCGTCAGTTTATATATATATATATATATATATATATATATATATATATACATATATATAATAAAACTCTGCGAGAATTTTAAATATGGAATTCAGTCAAGAATTTGACAATACCCAAACACAAAAGAACAAAAGACAGACACAAAGAAAAAACTAGATTCCTAATATGAGAAAAGATGGAAGTATATGTAAATAGTGGACAGTGTACAACAAATTAAAAACAAGAGGCAACACAACACAAGTTAAAATCAACGAAAAAATGCAACGTTTCGAGGATTGTGATCTATCCCCGTCTTCAGGCTGCGACACAGCTGGTCGGAACACCAAGATTCGCATCTTAAATATTTACGTAAATATATGTATATTATTTTTTTTAATATATTTTATTTAATACTTTTCTATCTACGTAATTCTATAATATGACGAATTACCAAGAGAGGGGTTATTCTGAACCTATAATATACCTATAACATTTTTTTTTTAGTTTACCATTAAAAACATTTCTATATCTTGTTTTTAATTTTTTACTTGTAATTGTATGTGATGTATTGCGTGCTGTAGGCCTTTTCGATAGCCAAGTGTTATTACGAGCACACACATACTGCATCTTTTGCAGTGCCCTTTGTTATTTATATATATATATATATATATATATATATATATATATATATATATATATATATATATATATATATATATATAGCTTGATGAAGTGTGTCGAAGCCGATATTGTAGGCGTAGTGAACTTGTCTGTCGCACTTATATTATCTGACTATTTATTATTTAGTATGATAAATTAATTTTATTTTCAGGTTTGCCTAAATGTAACATTTCCATTAATTTTGGTTGACTTAATAGTTTTTTTTTTCTTTTTTGAAATCTTGCGTATGTTTAAGGACGGAAGTAAAATGTAGCAGCTTTATATAATAGTTTTCGTATATCCTGAAAGGCATATACGTATTCCCGAGCACTACTACTGCAACTCACAAATATGTTACACTTATGTAGTATATGACGGAACGTGCCGAATGTTTCCCGTCCTGCCAGTGTCAACCTGGCAGGTGGCCGCGGACAGTTTCTCTTCACTCTCCCCTCCAGACAACAGCACTGGGGATCTCAGGCGCCAACTTAACTGCCTACCATAGTAATAGGCGTGGTGTCGCCTACGCCTCTCTAATTTTAAACGTCATACTGATGTTTCTTTAATGCGGGTAGTCGAGTAGGTCGGAGTGACGTTCAAGGCCAATATCGTCACAATAATAAAAACCTTTTAGAGGTTTTAAATGACAAATAACTAACGCTCCATACGTGCAACAAAGTGTGACAAATCGGAATATAATTAGACGCGTTTGTATGAACGCCCAGAGTCAGTGAGAGAACCAAGGCGGGCAGCGGACACGAAGCGGAAGGCGCGATGCGACATTAAACATTCTCGTTACTGTGAACAATAGTTTGTCCGCCACGCGAAAAATACAACATTTTACACCTGGCCAATACATATTAACATTTCGTATTACACACAGATCTTTACAGCACTGCAATTTTTTTTACGTTTATTTGTAACGTATATTTTAAAATCCATCTTGTCTTTTTTAGATGTCAAACTAAAGTCACGCCCGTTTTTTTTACGAAGGTTATGATTTGTTTGTAATAACAAACAAATAGCTGTCGTAAAATAAATAAATGCAATTTACTACCAACTCATCAGTTTCACCAATATTTTGACACCAAATTAATTCCCATTTTCTAACTTTGTCGCGTCCACAACGAGAGTAAAATTGATTTATTATCTATTCAGAATTCGCGTCGCGTCCGCCAATTGCCAAAAAACAAAATATTTTATATGAATAAAACTGTTTCCGTTTTATTGATTAACAAATGTGTCGCTAATATGATGTAAAATATTTGTGAGCAACAATATTTACATATAAAAATATTTTACTATATGTACTCGTAACGTTTGGCATTTAGCCGGTACATCTAATTTCAGTGTAAATAAACACATTTCAGTACGTCTGTTGGTTTTCGTTTGGTGTATACTGTCATAAAGCATCCAGCAGTTTTTTTTTTTTTTTTTTCATACCTTTACGGAAATTCTATGCATTATAAAAGTTTTCCACTGGTGGATAATGAAGTCACAAGTAAAATATAAAAACTGTGTCCTAAAGTTATGACATTATAAATTTTCATACAAAATACCATGTTTAGAAGATTTTATTTTTACTTTGATGCTAAAAAAATTTAAAAACTTTTTTAACACAATGTTTTAAAATTTTCAAACTAAGAGCAGTTATAAGATGAACAAATATACGTAGAAGCTTTCCGAAGTAATGCGTCATTCGTCCACAATTTTTTTTTTTTTTGGCTTCGTTTGAAATTGGTTATGCTTAAGGTACAAATTTCTGAAATACTACGAGGTTACTGCCACCTAGAAAAATCGGTAGACATAATGTTTATGTTTGTAACAACAAAAAAGAAGGGTATTTTTTGTTATGTAGCTTGCTTCAAAATAAATTTCAATAATCAATGTGAAACTACCGAGTGTGACCAAAAACGGCCTAAGAGAAGTTAGCACTCTGGTCGTTGCAATCCTGCCCGCAGCTGCAGTGAGGTGTCGCGCGGGAACAACACAGACTAGCCGGTGTTGGCGGGGTTCCAGCGCTGACGTCACAGTAGGCCGCTATAAGAGCTGCGGTTAGAGAGCACGTGACTCAGTTGCAGCGGCGAGATGAAGGCAGCGGGCTTGTGTCTGGCACAACTACTGCTGCTGGGATTCGTCGCGGCGCTGAACGATGACGACGCCCTAGTGACCACGCTGGCCCCGTCATCCAGTTCTACGACCCTAAACCATACGTCTACATCTTCCTACCAAAGGGTAAGTACCCTGTCATCGCTCGGCTTGTGTCCTGTGTTGTCATACTTCACTTGTCTGTACTCGTATATCTGCCGTACGCTTCTAGTGACCTCCAGCGCCACGCCTTCATCTTCCTTCCGCAGGTTAGGTACACTCACCTCGCTCTTCTTATGTGGTTTTTTTTTTTTGCCAGGCTCTGCACTCATGTCACTTATCTTACTTCGAACCCCGACTTTCAATGCGTCCGACCGGTGAATGGTTTTTTTATATGAGGCGAAAATCAATAATTCGCTACGAGCGACGCCAACCGAAACATGTATTGTGACATCGCTGCTACATGCAAAGTCTTCAACGAGCATGCAGTGTTCTTGCAGTAACGTTATGCTGTGAGAATGTAAGCAGTTACCATATAATTTTATTGAGCCTGTCATTGTATCCTAAATTCTTAATCAAGTGAGATTGTAGACCTCAATTTCGAATGGACGCTGTTAATAATGCTCGATAATAAACCGCCTTAAATGGCAGATTTTAATTAATTTTTAGATCTTTAAAATTCTGTTTCCAATGTGCGTGGAGTCGCGAAAGAAATTATTACAAGTTGTCTGAATTGAGGTTTCCTTTCGTAGACAAGCATTGTGTATGCCCGTTTACTGGTCTCTGAGAAAAACATAACCTCGAACACGATGTACACAGTTTGAATGCTAGCCAGGCGGCCATCTTAGTACCTTGTTTTAAATAGTTTACAAAGTGTACGTTTACCTGATTTTGACATTTTCTTTTGTGGGAAAGAAGCCTGGCAGCTTCACTGCGTTGACCTTGAAACTATCTTGACTATCTAGAAAAACAAGATCTCTCCATACTTGCTTACATTTGCTCCTCTAAAATGAGAGATGTAAAAACGAAGCTAATATATGCTAAGATTTTTAAATGTTTCTTACGATGGGAGTTTTCAATAAGACCGTATTATTTTGTAGACATACGCCATTGATCATGTTTTGTTGACCAAACTTGTGTTAAAATAGTACAAAAATAGTAAAAAAACAGAAAACAGCAATCTCGGAGGGTTTCGAACATTTTTTTTATTTAACAGCAATAATTCTTAATATACTCCACTGTTTTCTGTATAGGTAATTTATCTTTTACATTAGGAATCAGACTTGCTTCTTTTCGTCTTTTGTATCTGGGTGTTGTCGAAATCTGACTGAACTATATATTTACAATTCTTGCTATTAAATGTAAAAAACTGACCAACATCCTCTGGGATTGTTTTATCTTATCTCTCTGGTTTTTGTACTTTGACTTTTAATACAAGCTTGGTCAACCAAACATAAGCAATTGTGTATGTCCACAAACCAATATATTCTTATTTAATTTATGCTCTACAGACTATATCTATGGTTTCACGCCTAGAACTTTCTACAACTTTCACCTCGCCCTGCTTGTGTCCTATGTAGCCAGGCTGTACGTCCATGTTACACCGCTGTCCTTGTCTCCCGGTCAGTTATATTTAACAATCCCACTGGGGTTAGTTAGTTTTGCTCATTCACGTGACAAGGTTGTGTAGAAGCCTGCAAGCAATTGAGGGTTTGTGGCTTATTGGGCTTTTACTCTGATTACTGTCTGAATGCCTCGAGCTGATAAGTTTGCTCTACCCATGTCATCGTGGTGACTTAATATGACCGCCAATTTTAAACATAGGTAAAAGGCAGCGAGTTGATTTTATACGAAACATCTGGCTCGGATAGTCAGGTACGATAAGGAATTCGGCTTGTCGTATTAAGGAACCACCGCAGTATTTGCCTGAAGTGATTTTTATTTCACTCACCTAAATTCTGCGATTTCCGAGAAATATCTGCATTGCATAGTGGAATTGAATACTGTCAGGATTTGTTTTTAGTCACTGAGAAATTCTTCATAATGTTTGAGTCATCCTTAATTTTTTATTTATTTTTATTTTTATTTTTATTTATTTTTATTTTATTTTATTTTTTTTATATTTTTTTTAACTAGGCTGACCAGCTAAATTTCCTTCCGTATCCTTTAAAACCCCAATACCGGGGTTTTTAAAACATTGCATTTTATATTACGTCAATAATAATTGTGGGAATTATGTTTTCCTATTTACTCTGAGGACATAACCTCTTAGATGTTTTGTTTATTTATATATCATTTCTATTTTAAACTTTTAAAAGTCATGTGACTAAAAACTTTAAGCAAAGAGAGATATTTAATTTATTATCTAATGTTTTACTTTACCCCAACTGAAGATGGGATGTTCCTTGTTTGTGTTCGTAGAAAGACGGAGCAGACGTGTACAGCCTGCACGTGACCTCTTGCATCCAGTACAGATACGCCAGCACTGTGGTCAGCAGCAGGGTTGCCAACACTGCCAACATATCCAAGGAGGTGGCCTTCAGTTTCGTCTTGCCGGAGACAGCCTTCATAACGGGCTTCCTCATGTAAGTGTGGCCACCTGAACATGCTTTTATGCGTGACGGTTCAGGCTATTTCAAATATTTATTGAATTCAGTTACTTGAATATATGTTTATATACATTCAATGAGTTTGATTTAGTAGAAATTGGAGTGACCACATGAAGAGTTAAGAGTCGGTGTCATTTATTTTGAATTAAACTCCTTCCTAATTAAAAATTTAGCAGGGTTTAATTGTAAGTATTTCAATAAGGACGTAGTTAATTACTTTGCCTTTCATTACATACATTGTATCTGAAAAATTAAAGTGTAACTATGAAATAATTTAGCTAATTTAAATTTTAAGATGAAAATTCTCTCTCGCCAATTAATAAACACTAAATAATGCTCAGTACAGATTTCATCCCATAATACGGACCTAACTGTACAATTTAATATTTCCATATAAAGGAGCATTGCCCGTTATTCGCTATATCCTTCATTTACTAAACGAAAATTATCATTGTTGACAAAAGAGGTGACGCAGCCCCTTAACACTGAGTTTTTCTAAAAATGATGCACATAATTAAAAATATAGGTCTTGTTAAATTTTATACTTGTCCTGTCTGACACGAAAATAATTTGTTTGACCGAAACAAATTTTCTTACTGTATTTGTACATTTCATTTTTAATTAAAATAGGTAAGTTTATTTGAAATATAGTTAATTATTCATATACAACTTATTCATTAATTTATTTGAAATATATTTATAAAAAAATAGTTTCTCACTTCTTAAAAGGTTCTCTCCAAAAATATATCAAAATTTGTTCGAAACAATGGAAGTCTTCGTAGAAATATAAGGCATACATTAAATTGAAAGACAAAATTGCTGCGGTTATGACGTGAACGTCACGACACGTGGCATTCAGTAAATATAATTTATAGGCCGTTCACGATAAAGTGAGCACTCCATAAAGTTTTCTTTCAGCCGTTTTGGAGCCATCTTTGCTATTTTCAATATGAAAACTTCCATGTAACTAAGAACTAGTGTAAACATTTCAACACTCTCAAAAGTTAACATATATTGGCCCAATATAACATACTTTTAATTAATTACAACTTCTGCTGAGTGCTCAGTTTATATTGAACAGCATATAATACATTTTAAAGGAAAAAGAAGTTAAACATGATTGTGTGAGAGGGCCTTAACGCGTCAATTTATGAACAACGGAAGATACTCTCCCGCACACTAGCCAGGCTGGATAGAGCAATTGTTTGCCGCGCACGCACCATTACTATGAAGTAATCGCGCTACAATAATGTAAGGCGTGTACGTTACGCTCGAACCAGCCTGAGACGTCCGCGTCCCTACGTATCTCGGTTGTTTGAAAAATCTACATCCATTTTACCATACTTTACATAAATAATAGTGTGTCGTTTTAATTCCGTGCACTGAAAGAGAGGTGTAGTTGTGTCAAACAAAATCTGCTTGGTGAAAGCAAATTGTTAGTATATGGCTAAATAAATTTTGTTGCTGAAACAAAATTAGTATT
Source organism: Medauroidea extradentata (assembly GCA_003012365.1). Taxonomy (NCBI): domain Eukaryota; kingdom Metazoa; phylum Arthropoda; class Insecta; order Phasmatodea; family Phasmatidae; genus Medauroidea; species Medauroidea extradentata. The sequence goes on along the minus strand of PNEQ01012000.1, from coordinate 98,846 downwards.
ATTGATTTTATTTTGCTCCCTAAAGTGTAAAGTGTTTTATTAAATTAATGTTATTTGTTTTAAGGTGCGTAGGTTTTTGTGCCGGACAGCTGAAAAAAAAATAGCCGAATCGAGTATATGTTATCTACCGAATTTATAATCGGTATTCAGCTTTCATGCCCTAAACTAAACTTCGATAATTCTAACGAGAACGCGGTTTGTATATTAATACAAATATATAAATAAAATTTACGTAACTATTTTAGTTTTCTTTACTAATTCCTATATGGCGATTATTTTTACTTGGGTGAAGGAACAATAAATAAGATTTAAAAATATAACTGTCACAGAAATTGCCAAATACTCTCGAGCAGTGATTACAAACCACGGTATACATTAACACTACAGATTGATGGGATTAAGAAATGTTCATTCAAAAATAATTATTTGCATCAACCAAATATTTAAATGTCGGTGGTTTTTTTTTAAATCGAATTTTGCTGTGTGAACAAATTGAGGTGTACTGCGTTTGGTTAATTATTTTGGTAACTAATATTTTGTTAATTGGATTAAATGTTCATTTCGTCCAAGGTATACAAATATTTGGTAAAAATTCCTGTCATGGTGATATTACACAGAATTGCCCTTGGCGAATGTTATAAATTGTGGGAGAAGACACGATACGCCAATGACAACACAAAATGTAAAAAGGAATCTGGCCTGAATTATGTTCTGTAAAAAGAATATTTGGCGGTTGGAGGACAGAACAACTACGAAAAATTTTAATAATTTATAATCAAATTTCCAGATTCTATTTAACGAAAAAAAAAAAATCAACAACGAATTCGTGCACAGTATTAAATTGGCCAGAACTGAAAATTGAAATATGTGAATATTTTATCCGTGCAACCACCTAAGCCCAATTTCTTTAATAATTTGGAATTTTAATTCGCCACATAAACGTAGGCTTAGTTGTTAGTCATAAAACCCCGAGTCACTAGGTAGTTTTCAACGGCAAAGTGTAATGTCAATAGTCAACGAATTTGTATTTAATTTATTATTCAACGCTTAAGTTTTAAGTGTATGTCTTTGTTAGTTATGAAGCAAAATGTTAAATACAAAGAGCACTTCATATAATATTTAATAACTGGATTCATTAGTTACATCACGATAATATACAATTTACACTTGCCGGGAGTGGCCTTGCTTATCGACTAGGCTTTACAGGGATGGAGTCCACAGTTACACGCCCAAGATAGTCAATGCAGTTCTTCCTGTGTCGAACACCTGCTTGCTTTGAACCTCGATTTATGTTTTATTTCGTTGACTGGAAATCTGATGATACGACTCAATGATAGGGAAGATTAGAAGAACGAATCTTCCAGAGATATTACGACATTTGTAGCAAACTGAAATTTGTGCACAAGTGTCTAAATTTATTTCACATTGACGTTTATTTTTTAACGAAATCTATTTCGTTGTACTTAATTTTCTTTCTGCAAATCCGTTATTATTGACTTCAGGTCAGCTATCAAAAACTAGTGTGAAGAAGCTTGCGTGTACATATTACGTGTGTATACGATTATATATGTAGGATATATATTGTCTAATCGATCATCTCAAGCAATTTGTAACACACGTTTAAAGTCATGTTACATGATGAGCACAGCTAGTTTTATTTGACTGCTTACACGTTAGGTTATTAAGTATGTGGTTCACCTCAGTTGTCAACGAATTTTTATATTTGTACCAGATTTTTTTTCTTATTTTAGACATAAGTTGTGACTAAATCTTCCTCTTCGAAAATTGTTGTATCTCTCATAGTTTTCGCGTAATGAGTCGTAAACGTCAAAATTTACACTTTACGGTTTTATGTACGCCACAAAACCAATTGACATACCAAACCTAAAAAATTCACAGTGCATAACAATGTTGTAGTCTATGATTTGACATATATAAAAACAGAAGTAAATAAATGTTTACAGTTTTTTAAACAAAATTTACATTTTTAAATTTTCATTTAAAAATTCTGCATTTTTTATTAGATGCAAATATATTTTTATTTTTTGTTTTTATGTGCGCCATTTCATAGCCTACAACATTGTTATACACTGTGATTTTTTTTTCGGTTCGGTATGTCGGTTGGTTTTAGTGGCATACATAAAACCGTAAAGTGCAAATTTTGACGTTTACGACTTCTTACGCGAAAACTATGAGAGATACAACAATTTTCGAAGAGGAAGATTTAGTCACAATTTATGTCTAAATAAAGAAAAAAAATATCTGGTACAAATATAAAAATAAAAAAGACGTTGAAAACTGAGGTGAACCGCGCAATTAATCTAATGTTGCAAGTGTCTGGCCAATTATGAGTCCCATTTAGTTCGACGTAATATTTAAATTATGATCTCGCGGAGTAACCGTGTGGCTTAGCTTGGAGAGGCCATTTCCAGGATTAGTCCGTTGAATACCCGGCAGTTTAGAACCAAAATATGAAAGTGCGCTTCGGCAGGGGTCGTTCAGGAGGACTCATGTTCGATTCCCGGCTCCAACCGCCCTGATTTCTGTTTGACAGCATTTCCCATAATTAGTGCAAGCGAAAGCTGGGATAGTTACATAACAACGTGCATGGTAATTTTTTCTCCCAGTTACTGTAATTGTGTCAGTTTGTGTGTTCCGCTCCTGTTGAACTGGCTGCCCATGTATCTCACATTTCTTTCGGCAGTAGTGTAACGACAGGCTCTCCTTGTGTTGCAGGGAGGTGGATGGCAAGGTGTACAAGGCTGGTGTGAAGGAGAAGGAGGCTGCAAAGAAGGAGTATGACGACGCTATCAAGGGAGGACAGACTGCAGGACACGTTGCTCAGAGGTATACAGGCAGCTATGACTTGGTTTTAATGTTATCTTTTTTACTGCATAAATGAAAGTGATAGTAACTGAGAAAATATCAAATCTTTCATAGTCTAGTAAAAGGATCCTAGATTCAGGTACAACCTTGGTATGAAACAGTCCAAACGAGACGAACACTATACATTTTAGCCGCAGTTTTTTCAAACAAAGACTGTAGAGGCAAATAGTCCTGTCAAGTTAGCCCAAAAATAGGGGAACCCTTGCAAAAATTCCCATAAAGCTGAAAATTGGCGTGAATGTTAGTAACACCACTGTAAACAAATTTTGAAAAGTCCCCAATGATCCCATGCATGCAAAAAATTTTATTCAAGGTCAGGGTTGGAAAAATGTTTTTTTTTTCAACAAAACGGTTAGTTTTATCGTAAAAACAGCTTTGAATAAAATTTTAGATCACGCAATTCTCCATAAAATTTGTCTCACACATTTTTTTTACTAAGAATCGCCATTTACGAGATATAGCGATTCTAAAAGTTGAAGTCGTATTGTCCATAATATGCACGACTACGCTACTCTATGTACATAACTGGACGAATAATATAAGTAAAATTATTGATCTGTGTAACTTATATATAAATATTGTATGATACTGAGAATATGAACTCATAAGAAACTCAGTCCCTCGTTTTATATGACCATGACCGTATCGCCTTGAGCTATATGTCTGTCTTATGTTCGATTGTCTACGTGGCAGTACTCGTACACCTGCTCCCTTTCCAAAGGTCTCCGAAATACTATTAATCTTGAACGTTCCTTTGTAGTGAAAACACATGGTTATTGTTAATATTTCTTATTATAATTTGTGCTGTTTTTAGTTTTTAAAATATGTCGCAGTTTTTTTTTTCATTTGTAAGTAATCTTTGACTGTAAGTGAATGATCGTGGTATGAAGACGTTGATTGAAGCAAGTGTTGAAAGAGGTGATGAATTTACAGACTACCTAAAAGACCAGGAATCTATGACAATTCATGTGCATTGTCGTAAAAACTACAATCGGACGAGTACTATTGCTGCAGTTAAAAGACAGCACGAGGAGGAACAAGCCAGTATACCTAAGTACGTCATCCCCGTACTAGAGCACGCGTAAGTGAATCTGCTTTTTGTTTTAAAAAATGTTGCCTCTTTTGCTGCGATGAATTGAATAAACAGTATGAAAAGCTCTTCGATACTATTTTTTGAGCTGCAAAATGGTGTAGTTCTAAATGCGGTTGCAAAAAAGTTGATTAATTTTGTTCATCAGCATACGGCAGTTGTCAAGGCCAATCGTGCTCTAGTGTTGAATCTCCAACAGAAGAAGATTCTTAAGACTTCAACGACGAAACAACTGATGCATCGCTGTTACAATAATTGACTTCTATTCAGTAAGAAGAAGAAGATGGAGAAAGAGGAGGAGGAGAAGGAGACCTAAAACTTGAAGTTCGCTAACATAATTATCTATCAGACTGATAGTTTTTCACAATTACTCATATTTAGAATCACTTTCATCAGCTCAAATAATACCATTTTGCATTTAATACAATATTATTTCATTGAATTTTAGTACAATAGATTTTGGAGTAGGCCTACCGGGGAAACTAGATTAAAAATAATTCGCCATGTACTTTTCCTCGTAGATGGCGTGGAAACGTGTACATATTATGGAAAATACGTCTTTTTCCACTTTTAAAATCGCTATATCCCATAAATGGCGAATTTTAAGGAAAAAGTGTAAGGACAATTTTTGTTAAAAATTGCACGATCTACAATTTTAATCCGAACTATTTTTACGACAAAACTGACCGTTAAGCTGAAAAATAAAAAAGAAACCTTTTTTGCCAACTTAGACCTTGAGTAAAATGTTTTGCACGCATGGAATCAATGGGAACATTTCACAATTTGCTTACAATGTTGTTCCTAATATTCATGCCAATTTTTAGCTCAATTTTTAGCAAAAATAGTTATGCTATACTGCGTTCGAATCCACAAAAATTTAGAACTTTATGGTGATCGTGTGAACATTTATAGCGGACTCCTCATCACTGGCGGTCGAGTGGGTCAGACCACTCGCTTCCCACCAAGGTGAACCGGATTTGATTTCTGGCGGTGTCCCCTGATTTCCACATGTGGGAATCGTACCGAACGATGTTTGAGTGCGATATCCTGGCCTCAGGCACTCCCCTCAAACGATATATAAAAATGATTTAAAAGTTATCTCTTTAGCTGGCATCATTTTATGGTGCACGATTAGGAGAAAATTAACTAGTTGAGTCGATTTCGCACAAAGAAAACGAATTACTTATTGTACGTTTCCGCGTCGCTATTATCGATCGCCTATATTTGTGCTTCAAATGCAAAAAACATACACTTAGGAAGGTATCTCAGTCTTGTATATTCTGAGCTACTAACGAATTACCTAGATACTTTGATCACACAGTTGCAAATGACAGGACACTCGTCTCATTGTTTATAAACTTATACAGAGTCACAACCCTTTTCAAATATGAAGAATTTTTTCACGAAGACATATTTGTATTATTTTGTTTATTAAAAGGCGGAAATTTTTGTAGTTTCGGATGAGACTAACAATGAGACGCTTCAGGACGAGATTTTGCCTACGTAGGTCACCAATAAAAATAAGAAGTTAACTGAAACCGTCTGATAGAAACGAAACTATTTGTACGTTTAAAGTAACAATTCATTCCTGATTAAAAGAGTTGCGTACAGTATATATCGTGTAATTTTACTCCAAACACGTTTTAGTTGGATTGAGATAGTATTGGAATGAGACGTTTAGACTATTAGCCTATGTATACTAGAAAGTGTAATCCAAATTTAATGTTGGTTTACTCGTATCAGTCACTGGAATAAAATTAGCGAAGTGGTCGCTATACTGAATCGCTTACTTGGAAAAAAAAATTGGGTGTCAGAAACGTTTTCATGATAAATAAGTGTGGTCTTATTTTCTGGGAGTAACGTTAAATGGCAAAAACTACTAACAATTCACATCGCAACGAAGTTCAATACCATATGTTAAAATCTATGTTCAAACAATTATAGTGGAACAAAATATGGCGCTACAATATGCTTAGACCGCAGTGCAAGTTCACATTCCATTTACTTGTCAATTTTGAATTTCAAAATATAATATAAATATATTTTTAATTATTTTCCTCAACTGGTCATATCTTCGTTGACACAAGTGTGAGCTTGGTCTAATCCAGAATCTTTCTCTAGAAGCATAACATGTTTGTATTATGTTCGTGTACACGTACTTGGCTCATGGCGTCGAGCACATTTAAAAGAAACAAAATAACAATTTAAAAAAATTTAGTTCTGGTTTCTGCATGCAGTAGAATGGAAACTTTAACAAGCATTTTTCTCAGTAATTTTGAAAAAAAAAAAAAAAAAAAAAAAAATTGTTAAAATATTTTACTATAATTTTTTAAGCGTTGATTAAGTAAGCACTAGCTTAAACATTGTTTCTATTTATTGTGTTACTAAAAATAACTACAAAATTATGGAGTGTTAGTAGATTCAATTGTATTAATAAAATGTTTATTTGTCGACAAACTACGATAAACGCAATTTCTTCTCAATGCAGTTTTCCTTGGGTAAGAAAGGAAACTTTGCAGTATTCGCATAAATTGGCTGAGTAAATTAAATACACCATTGTCGGAATCAGATTCATCCAAATCAAGCTAGGAATTATCTCCACAGAAACAGAAATTTATGAGATAAAATGGAAGAATTTAAGTTTACAGGTGTCAATCCCTCGTAAGTGAAGTGATTTGAGCGGCGCTACAGTGTTGAATTACAAACCATGTTGAAATTCCTGTTTTTTTTTTTTTTTACGTCTGCTGTTAGGGAAATCTATTTAAATATATGTAATTATTACTTTCTACTTAAATTCGTCACTTTACGATAAACTCATTATTTCATAAATCTGAACAATAATTATGATTTAATATTCGTTTTGAACTATCCCTACAATGGGTTCGAATTAAAAACTTAACTGTTTTTTGGACACTCGTTTGCAATGGTCTACATCCATAGAAATGGTTGCGTTTGTAATCATTATTTATTTAATCTAGCATTAATTTTAAATCATTTATATATATATGTATATATAAACACACACATTAGCCTTACCAGAGTCATCAGGTAACGGCGTATTACAAATTAAGTGACAAACTTGGAAGTATTCATATATTGGTCATGTTCTCTAATAAGAAATTTTTAGTAATTTCAATGAAAATAGAGTAATAATTCTTAAGTGGAAATTCAAATTTATATAGCAAAAAAAGGTCTATGAGAGTTAATGAGTGAGCATGTAGCGGCACTAGAATGAAAAGGCGTGGGGAAGATATCTCAGAGAAAACCCACATACTATGGGCATCCTCCCGCACTATTATAAAATGTGGGTCAACTCAGCCGGGAATCGAGCCCGGATAGCTATTACCGTATCCACTACGACAACCGTGCCACACTTTATTGTTAAGAGAACTGTGTACTTAGTCGTTGGACGGTGTTGTGTCGTGTCACGCGAATACTTTTTTACGCGAAACCGCCTAACTTATTCTTATTGTTGTTATCTACGAAAAGAACACCCACTTGAAACAACGTATGTCACTTTTTGAACATTCAGTATGCTTGTTAGCAACGTGATTTTGGGGCCTCTGGAAGTGGCTAAAGACGGTTTTTTTAGACTGCTGTAACCCTGAAAATACGACCTGAATCCGTAAATTGCAAAATGAGGTGCGTGCATTTGTCTTTGCTTCATACTATGCCAAAATAAAATTTTACGGTCATCGCTTAAAGTCCCACAGGAAAAAGAGTTCTACGTAAACATTGCACGCCAGTTTAGTGCGCTGCAGAATAGAGATCATGTGCCTATCGTCGAGCGTGGCACTATGGCTCTTATCACTCCGCTGTTCCCGAGCGTCAAACGCGAAAATCTGAAACCGGTACACAGTACTCTTAAGGTGAGTGTTGTTTATGAATATATTTTATACATTTTACTTGTTTAAAAATTTTTCTCGATTATGATTTTCCCGTTAAATCTGTCTTTAGCCTTTTTTTAAGTGCCACATGTTTTTGTGTTATGTTAAAAGTTGTTACAATATCACTACAGAAAAATTAATAGAAAACTCGTGCCTGAAGAAACGAACCATCTTTGACTTGAAGATTTCTGCATAAGCTTTACCGGATCTTTGCGTAATATAATGACGAAATTATCGGTCAGTATAATAAATGAATTCGGTAGCTCGGCATGGGAGTCACTAGTTTTCTCACTGTGTCGCATTCTGCCGTAAGTAACGTTAACATAGCTAAATGCCTGACCTCTTTCTACTAACACCAATAGGATGAAAACCGTGGAAGTATTCCGAATGTAAGTGCAACACTAGTATACACTTGCTCTAACAATGCAATAACGTATGTGGTCATTAGTGTCAAACTGATTCTCGCAATACCTGAAGACTTGAAATGAGATTTAATGATTTATCCCCAAAACTGTAAGCCTACGTGTGTGTATTACAGCATACAAACCGTTACAGATTTTGGTTATTTGTTGAAAGTATTTTCCTTTGAGGTAAATTATTTTTTGTCAGTTCTTTACAGAAAACTGTTGACGTTGTGTTGTATTTATTTAGTTTCATGATTGCAAAAGTTGATATAAGTAAGGAGATTCCAAAATATCAACCTAACAGTACGTAAAACATAAATTTATTATCCTGGGGTTAAAGGAATGATTTGTTTTTCCTTGGCTTAGGTACAAAATAAGTACTTAAAAGTATTCAGATTTTCTCAAGCTTATTAATATTTACCAGTAATATTTTAGTTTAAGTAATTCTTGTATTACTCTTGTCCACGAGCGCTGAGTTTAGGTAAATTACGATTAAATAAGATACGAACGAGTTGAATTTGTTTCAATTTATTGCCGAATGTATGTAATACTCCTCTCTAAGAGTTATGATATATTTGTATCCTGATCAAATAGTTTAAAGTGTAGATTTAAAAACACGTGTTTATTTCTCTGTTAGAAATTAACTGTTTTTGCAAACAAAAAATTTTATTGCGTAATGCGGAAGACTGTATCAATTCCAACTGCAATTACTTCTTGAAACAGATGTTTTCGTTGTTTCAATTTTTTTAAACTCTTAAAGTAAGATACGTTATGTACTGATTGTGTTTTAGCGCGCTCTCTCTTTTATTTTGAGGTAGTAGGTAGGAATAAAAAAAGTAAACCCTTGGTCTTCTTAGAGTATATGCAGATATCTTTTAAAAACTTGTACATTTTAATCTTGTGCTACATTTGTACATTCTTTTTTTATTTCAGCGCTCGCAACTCAAACAGATTTACAGTTTCTGTGAACATCGAACCTCAGATGAAATGCACATTCAACCTAACGTACGAAGAATTTCTTAGAAGGCAACTTTCTCTGTACTCACACATAATCAACATTGACCCTGGACAGGTACTTCGCATAAGCAATCAGCATGAGTTGTGAACGTTACTGAATTCCTTTGTCCCTTCTGGACTCTGTAAGCCTTTGCTTGGATTTATACATAACAATTCTAATGAAATAGATTCACGTAGTTTTGAAAGCATGATAAGTTATCACAAATAATTACATATTTCTGTCCAGTTGGCATGATTCCAAACGCCACATGATGGATTTGGGTTCGTGTGGTTTGATTTTTATTTTCCGTGTGATTTACGACCAAACGTTGTGTGGTTTTTTAATTACTAAACCATAAAGTTAAAAAAAAAGTAAACCACTACAATTACATTCTCGTAAGTAGAGGCACGCAAAATTCGCATTATTTTTTGGTGTATGTTCCTGAGCACAATGTGTGAGAGTTGGCCATGAGCCCCTGTGTGGGGTCATTTGCTTGTGTAAATGATTTGCAGAAAATTAGTCACTCTACCGTGTATAGTTCAGCTGTATGTCAGGAGCGATTTCTGCGAACACTGTGAGCCAATTACAGAAGTCGAGATAGCATACACCAACTTGCAGTCTAATTTACTGCCAGAAAGTAACGCGAATTTCGCACGTCCCTACAAAAGTAGTCATAAACGATAGTAAATGACCTATAACTAGGACTAGGAAAAATTCGCGAGTTCAATGACCTGCATGCTAGAATCCTATGTCATATGCATACTCAAGCCCCGTCTATTCGTTCATTGTCTGCTGTCTGAATGAGTAGCAGGTAATGAACAAATGGTAGGACTTCGGTATACACAGGATAATGGAATCTAGCATGTTGGTGGTTGAACTCGCGAAATATGCCCAGCCTTACCTATAACAAGAGATGATGGTTTATCGCGGGAAAATTTGACTGTTTGCGGGATTTCAAAGTACGTTCAGCCTACCATAAGATTATTGGCTTTCACATGTACATGGAGCTGTTACCTTATTTGATTGAACCAATAAAAATCCCGCTCTTGTAATATTTTATGTCTGTTATTGGTCTGCAGACAGCTACAGAGTCTCAGACGTGTATCAGCAAATAATTAATGTTTCGAGAATCTAAAGTGTTTTCAAGGATATGTTGGCACAAAGAAATGTTCGCGATATACCATCATCTTTACCTGTAACTCGCCTGCTAAGTCTTAATAGTAGTGTTGTCTGGTGTGTCTTAACTAGACGCCTTAAACCAATTCAACAATGTGTTACTCTACAAGTGAATACTTTTTTGGTTGGATAAACTCGATCACTTAAATATAAGTTGGCCTGACACTCGAGAAGTCCCAACATAATTACATCTTCGGCTCAGTGTAGTCTAGTGACTTCACCGTTTTTATGTCCTTTAAGTTCTAGATTATAGTTTAGGGTAAGCAAGACACGTGTTCTTTTCCTATAAATAGTGAGTGAGAGAATGTGGTCATCGTTTAACGCTGGTGAGGGGTGACCTGATGTGAGTAAGTAGCAGTGCCGGAATGAATGGGCGGGGGAAACGGGAGATCCCGAGAAAACCCGCCGACCAGCGGCATCGACCGGCACGATTCCCACATGCGAAAATCCGGGGACCAACCCCGCCGGGAGTCGAACTCGGATCGCCTTGGTGAGAGGCAAATAGTCCGACCACTCGGCCACCGCGGTCCCCGTTTTCCTATAAGTAAGTTAAGGTTAATGTAGTGCGTATTCCTTTCCCCGTCACCTCTTTTTCAGTCATATGGCATGATCCAATTATATACTTTATAATATCATCTAAATCCTATGTATGCAGGCTTATGGGTCGTTCGGGATAAAGTGAGCACTCCAAAAAGCCCTGCTTAAGTTCTGTTTTCAGCCTATTTCGTATCTTTCCGCGCGTAACGGCTGGCGACGGGAAATGGCTAACCTCTGGATACGTCACGTAATAATTGCGCGTGTACAATAAATTGTGTAATCAGTACGAATCGATACATTTTGATTAAAAAAACCTATTATTAATTGTATAAAATACAATTTTGTCGGTTTCGGTTGATTTTGATTCAGTATTGTTGCATTTAAATAAGAAAATACACGGAACTATATAGCGTAATTTCGCTGCCAACCATACAAGCAGTACGGTAACTAGAATTAATGTTGTATTATATGCAGTAACGGCTGGTGATATTTTTCTAAGGTTAAATTTTTAGTGCTCACTTCATCCCGAACGACCTATAATAAATTAGTACTAATGCTAGTGTAAATTAAATATGTGAACAATCTATAGTACACAAACTGTTATCAAATTGCGTGTCAATATTTTGGGGAAACAATTCCTCACATCTAGAGGGACGAAAAAATTTTACATGGACATATGTCCGAAAATGTACCGTATCTGCACTACAGTTTGCAATACGAGATGTACGGTTCATAGCACGGGCTAGATCATATTGCTGTGGAATGTCGTTACAGCAGTCCTGTATATTGTACACTACTCCGCTATGTTACTAACCCGTAAACAGTAGGAATAACTGGGAAAATTGATACAAACGTTTGAAAAGATATCGTAGGCACAGCAGACTATTGCGGACTGTAGTAGATAAACTGTGCGTTTTCAAACCTACGTGTATTGGATATATTTTGTTCCTCTAGATTGGAGGATCGTTAGTCTACCCCAAAATTATGACATGCAATTTGACAACATCCTGTAGCCTATATAGAGTTTTATTGGTGATACTTGCAGTGAATGTCTTCAGTGTTGCTTGTTGGTTACGTGTCCTAATAATATGCCTTTTTCTCCGTAAAACTGACAAGTTTCATTTTCCTAATTATAGACCAGTGTTGCAAAATTGTAGATGCTGAGTTAGATTGGCATGTTTTGTTTTCTTTGTATTATGATTTCGCCCATCTGTAACTTATGTGCTACATTGTGACTTACAAAAAATTTTAATTGGTGTACGTACGTTCAAATAAATTGGTATGTACCATTTAGGTATGTGGTCAAATTGCAGATTGTTCGCAACATGTCGGTGACTGTGAACATTAACGAGTCCAGTCCTATCACATCACTGGAAGCAACGTATCTCAACAAAAGCAATGACGTTGGCAATGAGAAATCTTCAGGTGTGTATTGACATATGTTGTAAATGTTCTTTTAATAAATATTCATCGAGCGAGAGGGTAGCACGTTGAACTTGCGTTCTGGAGGATCTGGGTTCGATTCCCGTCTCCAGCCATCGTGATTTCAGTTTTTCGTGGTTTTCCCGCAATCGCAACAAGCGAATACTGGACTGGTTCCTCAAAAATGCCGAGGTAGATTCCTCTCCCAGGTCCTGCCCTCGTATAAAGTTGCCTTCCACCATCTGCAATGGCCTCCCCCACTGCTTTTCGCCGTATAAATATAATATGTTGTCATTCTGTGTGGGCACTCATTTAGGTTTGGTTACAAATGAAAACACACCTGAACCAGGCAGTCATACATGTGGTGATACTACCAGAGTAGAACAATACGGGTACAGAATGTGTTAATTCCCTTAATATAATAATAAACTTCATGTCACTTGTGCAATTAGCACACACACATTTTATTTACTGCCCACATGCCCCTTGTTAACGTGATTGTCTAAATAAAAGCGCTGACGGACGATTTATAAATCAATCCGATCCTAAACGTCCACACTTTCGGGCACGTGTCTGTGCATGAAGTGTCACAATTCATTCCTTTTTATCACCAGTACGAGTACGGTTACTGTGTTCAGAGAGTTTTTATATGTATTTCTTTAACATTTCTTTATGTTGTACTGCTAAACAAATGAAGGTAAATAATACATTTACGAACGTAATGTTTAATTTCTAGAGACCTTCGAACATTTCCTTGCGCAGGTAAGTTTTTTAACTATGACGAGCTCAAACTAAAGGAAGCCAGTGAAAAATCCAATAGTGTTTAGCAGAATGCATTGTTTGGATAAATTCGTACTGAGGAAAAGGTGATTGTTTTAACGTGGTGTATGCTGTCGTACAGACAACCCGCTGGCGTACATCCAGAGGCCGTCTCCAGACACGGTTCTAATACGCTGGGCGCCTTCCACAGACGATCAGAAAAAACTGAACAAGGAGGGCATCAAGGGACAGCTCATGGTGCGATATGATGTAGACAGAGCATCACATCCCGAGCAGATACTGGTGAGCTGCATACAAGATTTTGAGCACTTCGACCTTTTTCAAAACTCTTAGGCATACTTAAACCAGCAAGAACTGGACGACTTTTCTCACTACCGGTGGAGCGAATCATAAAATTTTTATTTGTCATATACGTAAGTACGTATGTATGTATGTATGTACCTATTTATGTGCGTAATTGGTGGGTAAATAGTGATAGGTGTTGTTTCTTGTAAGTTTAGGAATTGGGTTCCTCTCAGCTCATCATTTTATATTGCTGTGCAATTTTCGATCAACAAGTAAACACCTAAAGGAGCCTTTCTTTCACCAAGTATAACTTATTTTGATTATTGAATGTGTAATAAGCTGTCAAAGTGACGAGTTGGACAAATTTGTGTAGCCATTATAAGAAAAATTAAACAACTTACCAAACTAAAACTATGGTGAAGTGAAATAATATTCTCTTACGTTTAAATACAAACTTGGCAACTTCAGTGAACAAATATTCAATACAAATGAAAACATGGATATTTTGCTACATTTTATTAAATTTGACAACTATGAAATGGAACACGGACTTTTCTTCGAATGTCCAGTGATGCAGAAATTTCACCTACACGGTTTTACTAATTTGTCTTTGTTTTTATTATTATTGACTTCAGAAAATTGTCAACGTTGTCACTTTGGCAGCTAATTATTCAAAAAATATATCAAAAGAATCTTCAACTTATGAGAATTGGCTTCTTAGAGTTTTTAGTGACTGACTAGTATTACTTGGCGTTTTCAGTGTGTAAATGACAAAAAAAAAATTGATGTATTTGAAACTGCATGCTAGATGACGCTCGCAAAAACGCAGGAGGCAATAAGTCAGTGGGTCGAGGACATAAGGATAGAACTTTTACCAGCTGTGGTATGTCTGAGTAAGACTGGGTGGTTCATAATTCACTAATTAATATTAATGAAATGTTGCAGGTTACACGAAGTCAGTGTGGAAACACTGAAAAATAAACAGTCCTAGAACCAATGTTTTGACTAAATATTTTTCAAAATAACGAATTCCTGAGGTGTTAAACCTGTAGCACCGAAATTTCCTACATTTGAACACGACACAAGAAAATGCTTTAAGCGAATGCTTATAAATCTTATAAAATCTGTTCGCTAGGATTTCTATTTTACAGATTGCCTTTATTGTGTTCCAAAACCTGGAGATTTAAATTGATATTTCTAGGGTTACTGTATGCCCCACGCTTTCTTAAAAATGTTTAGCATCATCTGTTGACATTAATGGCTGCTCATACTTGTTGGTTGGTGTTGCAGGTGAACGACGGCTACTTCGTGCACTTCTTCTCGCCGGTGAATCTACCCACTCTTCGCAAACATGTTATCTTCGTGATGGACGTGAGTGGCTCCATGGCAGGTCGCAAGATAGAGCAGCTCAGAGAAGCCATGAAGGTCATCCTGGACGACTTGAACGAGGGAGACTATTTCAGCCTCGTCATATTCTCCAGCACCGTCATTGTGAGAGCTCTTACCTACAAACCACATGTCTTCTGTCTTCTAATACGTTGTTTCTTATGGCTTTGGCGGAATTTTTATACAGAATTTTGTCGTGATAAATTGAACTTGTAAGTATGACGCATAGAAGCAATCCAACCAATCGAAACAAAATTGGATAGAGGATATTATATTGGCAACGGCGCACTTCAAAGTTACAGCGAAAAGCTTGGGGAAACGATTTTGAAACATCGTATCCTGCTTTGATTGGCATCATACGCGATATTCTAAATTATGGCCTCCAACACTGATGTAGCAAT
The DNA here is from genome assembly GCA_003012365.1 of Medauroidea extradentata. Lineage (NCBI taxonomy): Eukaryota > Metazoa > Arthropoda > Insecta > Phasmatodea > Phasmatidae > Medauroidea > Medauroidea extradentata. Next base: position 83,595 of record PNEQ01012000.1, on the reverse strand, counting down.
GACAGCGTCCGCAGTGGTTCTATATTGTTCACTGCCACGTCGACATCGCTTGTGACGTTGTGATAACATCACAGGACGCAAGAATACTTGTCAGCATTTCTTCCTCATTACATACCGGTGCATCGTTGAATATATATATATATATATATATCCTGGACGGGGTGAAATCAGACGAACGTGATGTGTGTAAGGTGTTTCAAATGTACTTCCTTCCGTTTTTTCCTGATAACTTTTAACCGAGACATTTCCTGTCTCACTTTACTAATATTCTACTTCTCCATCTTCTCTCAAACTTTGACTCATCACAAAAACATCCAGAATATAAATACATTTTCCTACCTAATACATTGAAAAATTAAATATTTTCATTTGAAATGAACACACAATTGATGAATGAACGAAGGATAATTAACTGCACTTCACAAACAATTCAATTATCACTCGCCACATCCCTTTTATATGCTTTACAGGGCGTCAAACTGACTCAGTACGACACTTACAAACTTAGTTAAATTATTTGAATTAGTTACGGACGTAAGTATATATGCTAATATACTAAGTGATTGTTTATTAAGCAATTTTGTGCTGCTTTTGCTGGTGTTGTTTACAGCCAAATACTTTTTTGGTGTCAAATGTGTTCAACATTTTGTTTTCTGCAACAACATGGAAATATATTGGCGGATGTTTTCAACATTACAAGTGAGCCAATATGATAGAACTTTATTTCACTTAAATGCGTATACTACGTCCTGAGTCAACCTACCGAAAATTACTATCTCGCAGGTGAACATAATTTATAACTATGCTGTATACCTATTTAATATTCTTTTATAACGAGTTCTTCTACTCTCAGGGCATTGAATAATTGCTGGGGAATTCTTGCCAATCTTGCTTCGAGCTAGTGAGATTGGCTATCACAATCCTGTCACTTGTGTTTTGACACGTCAGCATAACAGCATTTTCTTAAAAGAATTTGTGATTCCTAATTGAGCAAGCCACTTTTGGTTGCCTCATTCTCAAGACTTGGTGTCTCAAGAGATGTTTCACTCATACCAAATACCTTATATTACAATACCGGACACATCTGGGTTTTAGGATGACGGAGAACGGAAACGATCATCCTCGTGAGAAATTATGGAAACCATGGTATAGAATCAACTGCACGCATTGTTCTCTGTGGCACATAGTATGTTATTTTTATGGGTATCAGTGATGTGTACACTGCAAAGAGCTGTAAATTGGCTAATCTCAAACACTTCTCACTAGGACCATTAGCAAAATGTTTTCCAATAATCAGATAAAGTGTCCGGTATTGTTATATAAGTTATTTGCCCATACACACACCGCCTGCATTTCAGTAGCACAAGATAGAACAAACTGCTCTGACGACGTGACCTTCAAGGTCACGGCTCTTGAACGGAGTGTCACAACCTTCCTTAACTTAGCCATTATGCTCACAACGTTAGCGCTTGATAAGACGTAATTGAAACATCCGCTGTTTAAAGGTATTACGTAGATGTCTGTCAAATTGTACGTACGTGCTAGTGCTCCGTCTGTCAGAAGTGAACACCCTGAGCTCACCTTAGGAGGGTGTCTCTTTCCGTGTTTGATTGTAGCTCAGCCATTGTGATTTTTTTTCTTATGGCAGCAGAATGGTAAGTTGTGTTCAAGTCTGAAATTGTTGCAGTCCATTCACTATAGCAATTAACTTGATTCAAAATAGTAAAACAATACTTTTTCGAATGCTGGTGCTTTGCTAATATTTGTGGACCTTAAGAGCTTGAACATGCAGTCGTCATACACATCTTGAAAATATAGAGTTTTCTTAATCTACAATCACAAAAAACAAAGTTTCTCACACTAAACTGTTCCTGAAAATTCGAAGTCGAAAAGTAAATAACGTAAGCGTTTTAATGATATTTAAAAATATAGCACCTTACCGTTCGACATTTTCAAATAATTCTATATAGCATACAATTTTTTCCTTTAAAACCTAGGGTAATTTACTTCTAACACTTATCGTTAAACAATATTTTAACTAGTACATGCTAAAAAGGTTTATATTTTACAACAATATTGCATTAACATTTTTTTTTTAATATAACTGAATGGTATGTTTGTATGTGTGGCGCTTGTAGCAAGAGATGGTGGTGCTGCGTGGACGTGGATCTAGTGGACACAGGTAAAGGTGTGACATAACTTTAATTAGTGCTGCATGAATTGTTATGTGTGTAGGTGCGAGGCCCTGAGCAATAGCAGGTTGTTGTATGTTGGATGACTGGATGAGTTAGCGTGTTTGCAGGTGGACCTCGTTGTACTTGTATGTGGTCTGAATGCAGCTAAAGTCGTAACAGAACTTAAATGTATGTTGGATGACTGATGAGTTATCGTGTTTTTGCAGGTGTGGGACCCAGACCAAGAACCGGTAATTCCATCTTACTGGAACTTTCACTCGGATGGGATCCGGTTGGAACGCGACGAGGCAGTGGTCCCTGCAACGCCGGACAACATCAAAAAAGCCCAGGAATTCATCACAAATCTCAAGAGCTATTACAGTTAGTGATTTCTTTTGTCTGAATCGAAGCATGAGTTCCTGAGTTATGTTGGAGTTCTGTTCAGATTTTGAAATAATTTTTTTTAGTGTGTAGTCAAACATAAAAGATCTACTTTAATAGAAGCTATGTTTGGGGAGATATATTGTTTATGGAAACAACTCTGTCGATGCTCGCTGATTACAATTGCCCATCCGTGGTTAATTTTGTCAATGGATGTAGCATAGTTTAATTTTTGTTTTTCAGTAATGTGTCGGACGTATGATAACACGCCATTGCAAATTGTGGCATAAGATTATATGGCAACATAAAAGTCAAAATATATATTTATGCCTAGGGTAAAATTTATCAGATGCATAGTTTTCAAGACAAAAGACGTGAAATATATTTAAAAAAATAACTTTTAACGATTTTACACACACCGCGTGCGCATAGAAAATCTTTACAGCATTCACAAACAGTGTTTTAATTTGGCTCCGTTGGGTTTTACAGTGCATGTAGTGCATGTGCACTGTAACTAGCTCTGTATTATGATGTTAGTCGTGGCAGCATGTTGCCACACGATGATATCCTCGTAATATAAAAAGCCTCGAATGTAATTTTGCCTTAAGGTATTTTCGCCGTACATTTTGCAGCTGAATCGTATGCTGAAATCCGTGTTCGTGAATTAGTACCTACCCGATAAATGAGGTTACAAGATACGCTACAAAAATTAAGCTTAGCGCCACTCACACATTCTGTGTATATTGTACACCTTCCTGTTGTTTGCACTATTTACGTTTTTGTGTGTGAACTAAAGCGTATTTTGTATGATGTGGTATGTACATTCACTCATTGCTTATGATGGATTTCTTCTTTGGTATTATTTATGCTTTCTCTCTCTCTACAATTTTCTGTCTCTGTAACGTGACCATGCCTTTATATTCGCTTTACGGGTGACTACATACTGTCTCAAAAATCACCCATAGTCGGCGGGTTCGCATGTCTGCATTTCGCAAGGCTTTTTAACCTCAGCCTTGTCAGCAGCGCGTATATTTTTGTAGAACCGGTTTTCCTTTCTGCGTATTCACTTAGCACCGATGACTGTACCAGCTACGCCCAAGCCGTAGTTCATTCTTCGGATAGTAGCAATAACTCGCATCGCCTCGAAGTAAACTGTGCGCCATATTCCTGTAACAAAATTATGTCCATGCGGTGCTACAATAATTTCGTTTATGGTATATATTCATGTTACGAATATGCATGCCTCTAACATATACTTTTCAACTATAAATACGTATTTTGAGGCCACACATTATGTAATCTAGCACTGCTTTCCATCTAGTGTCCGTGCTTCTTGATATTACTCTTATTTGTTTAAATAATGGTAGCCATTTGTAATTTTAAAAAAAATTTACCGCCTGGTAATCTGTTTAGTCGATTGAAGGTTAAAAATATTAAGCAAGTTAGAGAGAGTAACCATAGAAAATGTTTTCAAACGAGGACATTTGGAGAATGCCTAGATACTCTTACAGGGAAGCAATGCAGAATATAGCCATATTTGGTTAACTGAGGCAGGTAGGCCTAAGAGAATCGGTAGAAACCAAACAGGGTGTTGCAATCGTAATATAAGATGCTTAAAATACATGCATGTTCTAATATTTATATAGTAAAGAAAATTATGTATACTCGGAAATTTACCAGAAAATCTAATGCCTATTTTGGTAGCGTGTTGAGGACCTTACATTTTCCCTTATCATTATTTCTGTGATTTATCTGTGGTTATGTCATATACCGGTCAGAACTTCTATAATTCACACGTTAATGTGAGGTTCCTGATGCAGGATATAATAGTTTATACCGCGCACCCTAGTCGCCTTAAACAATTCTAGTGTGATGAAGCTGCATTAGATTTCATAGCTTCATTTGAAATTATTGTAATATTTTTACTTCGGGCATTAATTTAAATCCATGGGTTCCTATTTGTTCTGTCTTTGCGAGTTTAATTTTCGAATCCTGAAAGGGAGCAGATGTCGCAAAACCGATACATAGAAATGTTGTATATTGTTTGTACTCTGTGACCATTTTTTTTTTTCAAAACATAAGTTTCTATATAATTTGAAATCATTACCGTCAAAGCATCAGTCCTCTTCAGAGAGCAAAATGTAGGAAAACAGGGTAGCCTAAACTATAACACACCAGTTCCGTTATAAAATTGTTAATTCCAATCACATATTAACTATCTAAACTACGTTTGTTTACGCAGAAAACGTCTTGGGGTGTTTATGTTAAATATTATTGTATTAAATTTAATTACTTTAGCAGAAATAATACGAAATTCAGTCTATCATGATACTACAGTAACGTGATGACATTAAACATTTAACAGTGCGCCTATTTTCACCACAAATGTAAAAAAAAATTTTGCTTTCGGTATAAATCTCGTACAATAGTTACAAGGAAAAGAATATGCATTCGCAATAGATGTATCTTTCTGTTCAAACGTTTGCCATGCTATTTGACGTGTCTCTAAACTCCCTTCATCACATATTACTGAAATCAAAAGTCGAAAACTTTGGTTTTACAACTGCCGTGATCGAAAATATTTTTTCATGAGTAAATATCAACTTACCGAATAATAAGATAGCGCAAAACCATAACGAGCAACACGGAATGATGCAATCAATGAAGAGCATTGTTTAAATTTTAAATGCGATGTTTTTATCAGTATTAAAAAATTGTTTAACAGTCCTAAGACTGTATATAGTGTACATATTGTTTTGTAGAACTGTATCCAATGATGACGAACCCTATACTCAGGAGCTATTTGCTCACTATCTGAGTCCATTGCGTGACATAAATAAACAAACAAAATACATTTAAACTTTTTCCATAAAGAATAAAAAAAGTCAGAGTAGGCACTATAGACCACGGCCGTAGAAGAACAGGTCTGGACACTTACTTGGGTTGAAAATTGACCCTCTTATGACAGATTTGCGTCACTGGCACTCTGGTGTTGTTTTAACATTGTGTAAATGGATCTACAAGGAGCAAGCTTGTGTCGGAGCTGTTAGGAGAACTGCTAGTAAGACGCTATACTGCAATGTTAAAACAACACTTTATTGCTAGTGGCGCTTTCAGTCATAACGGAGTCAACTCAGTAGCACTGGTAGATGGGCTGGTGACCAGACCTGTAATTATAAGACCGTGGTCTGGACACCCGCCTGGAAACTTGACCCCTTTGTTGTATGGCTGCAATTCACCAAGTTACCAAAAGTGTTGTGCATCTTTGGCGCTGCAATCAGGGTGGTCGGGCTGAATCCCGGCCCATTTCCCTCCCATTTTTTCCCATTGTTTACATTATAAAGACAAACAATTTATCAAAACGTATTATTTATCAATTTATGAAATTCTTCCTTCGCTCACAATCTTAAGCATGGCTCCAGCAATCTTTATTTACTTTATAATATAATCACTAGAAAAATGCGAGTGGAGACTGAGCCGACCGCCCTGATTTCAACGCCACAGACGCACAACAATCTCGGTAACTTGAAGAACTACAGCCAAACAACAAGGGGGTCAAGCAAAATACATTGGTAGATAGGCGAGTGTCCAGACCTGTACTTCTACGACCGTGCTGTAGAGTAATGGTTTAGGTGTTGAAAGTTACACTCATATAAAAATTTTAATAAATTTTCAAAGATTGCAATGAAGAATGTTCTGGCTTACAGAATTGTGTGTGTGTATGTGTATATATATGTATATATATATATATATATATATATATATATATATATATATATATATATGCACAACTACTATTTTTATCCGAGGTACGAACATCTACGATGCCCTGCTCAAGGGCTTGGAGCTTGCACACCTTGGCAGGAACTTGACCGGTTCGGGCAGCAACGAGAGCAAACCAGAGCCAATCATGATATTCCTGACCGACGGCGAAGCAAATGTCGGGGAGAGTGACCCAGAGAAGATCGTCGGGATAGTGACGGACAAGAACGGAGCGGAAGGCGTGTCCATCTTCGCCCTTGAGTTCGGCGACCACGCCAATTCAAAGTTTCTGAAGAAGCTGTCGCTGAGCAACTCCGGGTTCTCTCGCAAGATCTACGAGGCGTCGGACTCTGCTCTACAGTTGCGTGACTTCTACCGCCTTGTATCTTCCCCGCTGCTCGCCAAGGTCTCCTTCAACTATCCCGAGGGCCAGGTTAGTACATCTTGCCTTTGAACCTCTTTCATACGAGCTTGTACTTCACTTCAAACAACTTTGTAGGCCTACTACCAGGTCTCTCGCCATCAAGATCTCTTAATCTCTCAAGTTATTTAGATACAGTTTCTCAACTACACCCCATATTTCATTCTAACAAATCGTGCGAGTATTATCAATCAAAAAGTCCGACGAGAGTGACTTCTTTTTAAATTCACTAGCACAACTTTATTGTTGGGAATAATCTTGTACCTTCATTTATCACTTCTTATGTTGTGGAAGGCTACATCACAAAAATGATTTTGTTATTTGATCCAGGAATAGCTAAAAGTGCAAGGTGATATTTAATATAAATTCTATTAATTTATTTACATAGAGAATCACACGTTTATACACATAGTACTTAGCCTTGTTAGACGTAAGAATATTCTTTTTTCCGATTCCCATGCCACGGCGTTTATGCATAGTGTAACTGTACGTTTTATAATGTAGAAATTTTTTTTTCATTGCATGTTCCAAGATTTTCGAGTGGCTGTGTTGTCATAGGTAGCAGATTCTTGGTTAATCACATGAACATACGTGTTTACTTTTATCTGTGGAAATAATGAGGTTCGTGCATGGTGCGTTTGTGTTACGCGTTTTAAAAATATGGTATTAATATTATACAACGTGTTTCGGAAACACGTGACCAAATTGTACCAAGGTATATTGCTCACGTGAATATCAGATATTTCAGATTTGATATCCATGCTCTATTTCAAATATCAATTGCTGTAGACGCACTTAATGGAAGATTCGGAGAATTGATGTGTTCACATCCGGGAGTAGGAAGAGTTGCCTTCCCACCAGGCAATCGTAACTACGACTATAACCTTTGGGTGTGTTTTACACGAAAACCGTGGATCATAGAGAGTTGCAACAAGAGAGCCTTTCCGTCTAATTACGACACACTCATTAGTTACAATTGTGACAAACAACATTTTTCGATCACCTCAACCACGTTGTATGCAACAACAGTGTGCAAGCCCCTATTTTTCACATCATGCGAGTGCACACAACGCATTATAACTTTGTTTTATCACAGATTTCGCATTACTTATTAGAACTTCACATACTACATTTTGTTTCTTTAGCGCAATAGCTTTTCGTAATATCCCACAAAATATGCTTTTCTGATTTCGCCTATAAGGGCTTGTGCAGTTATTTTATATCTGTATTGGAACCACGGGTGCCTCACCTCAAAACACTTATTTTCATGTCTGTAATACCATAGTATAGTTAAGTCGCCATTAATTGTTGCAATAGCATATTAAGTATGGCTTTAAATATAACATAACCACCCGCACTGTCAGGGCTATATTGTTATTTGTATTAATAAAATAGGTGCTGCCTTCTCGGTAATGCACGTTATCAGCGCCCAAATGTTGTAGGACCTAGTCTTATTTGGTAAGCATTTTTAAATAGCTAACGTTTGTAATTTTAAATTACGAGTAAAACGTATTATACTAAGTGTAATGTATTGGTCCTTATATGTGCGAAGTATTTTTACATGAAAGTGTAATTTTCTCCCGTTAGGCCTATGTGAAAGCAAAGTTTACGTCAAAATATTTTATTTTCTCGGATCCCGTGCTCTGTAAACAAAACTCTGAACGGCACTCTGTTATTTCCCTTCAGTTAATGTTACGATAATTTAGGTGTACTAATTTCGGTGGAAGTGGTGTCGGACTCATCACCGACCACTCTTCACAGAGTTCAAATTTCACCAGATGCTGAATTAATGAGAGCGTTGTGCTCGGCAGGTGGAGGAAGGGTCGTTGTCCCAGACGAACTTCAGCACCTACTTCAGCGGCTCGGAGCTGGTTGTGGCAGGGAAGCTCAAGTCTGCTGACCTGACGGGGCACGTCACCGCCGAGATGTCAAACGGCACCACATCCATTCCTTTCGAACGACCTATGACGGTGTCGTCCCCTGACTGGGAGCTGGCGGCGCATCATCGACCTGAGAGGAACTACTCTGATGCTGGCTTCATGGAGAGGTTGTGGGCGTATCTGACCATCCAGCAGCTACTGGAGAAGGAGACAGCAGAGACTCTGGAGGGAACCAACGTCACTTCTCCTTCCAAGCAGAAGGCACTGGATCTAGCTCTCAAGGTACGTCCTATCTCGACCCTCACCACGTCAAACAATCTACAGCTGTTTCCCAACAAACTCCTAGCAGAACAATAAAAGTATACTGGAGCCCTTAGAAGCACCTATTAGAGGAAACCACCATATGTTCCTCTAATATTCAGATTCTTATAAGGTATGTCGGCGCACGTCTTCGATTTTTCCATTCCATGGTCGCTGACATACGTATGACGGCTTTTATATGCATACTCTTTCAGTAAGTTACCGAGTGAGGTGGCGCAATAGTAATAAGTTTGACTCACATTCGGAAGGTCCCGGGTTAGATTCCCGTGCGTTACCATTCTGATTTATGTGTGTCGCTCCCGCTGAATGTTGCAATGGTTCCTTAACAAAGGTCATGGCCGATTTCTCTCGCAGTCCCTGTCACTGTTCCAAGTTGTATGTCACCGTCTGGAATGACCTCGCTGTCAACCAGATTTACAGCCCATTTACCTTACAGTACATATTTCAGCGAGTTGTTCTAACGGTTTGTTTTAGTTTGTAATAGTTGCATATTTGTTCATAATACAAAATCAAATTGTTCGTTTTTCTAACCAGCTAGAAAATTCTAAATTTATTGAAACTAAACACGTTTATGTATTTTTTAATTTAACTTAATGTATTATGCATATTACAACTCAAACATATTGTTAACTGGGTGACAATGGCAAAATTAGAAAAGCTACAAAACTATCAAACTCATTATATGAAATATTTGGTATCATTTTTTAATTAAGGCCCATTAGCTTTCATTTATTTCAAACAATTGCAAATAACTCTAATATTTTTTCACCAAATGCTTTGCAAAATTTGAGACTGTATACAGTCATACGATACACAATTTTGCCAGAGCGTTTTTTTTTTTTTTTTTTTTTTTTTTTTTTTTTTTTTTTTTTTTTTTTTTTTTTTTTTTTTTTTTTTTTTTTTTTTTTTTTTTTTTTTTTTTTTTATGTACCGTTTTCTAGCAAATCATTATTTTGCTTCATTTTGGCTTATTTTGACAAATATATATATATATATATATAATATTTCAGGGACAAAAATCTGTAAATCCGTTTGTAACAGAATGGTATATAAGTGTTAAAACCGTAAGAATGAATTTTTGATATATGTACTTACTAATATGCGTTGAAAAAATATTTTCGAAACCACTGCAAAGTAAAAGAGCGAGGCCTTACGTCGTAGGGTTAAAATGTGTGTAATTTCTGAACATCTATTCTTTAAACTTGAACCCATAAAAAGCATAAACAAAACACTTTAGGCTGTAAAGGCGTACCTGAATTGATATCAGTTATATTTTCGTGTCAGTAAATTTGCATTCTTTAAGTTTTTTTTTTTTTATTTTTCCCTCAAAAATGAATTGTAAATATTATCTCATTGTAGGGTACCGATATCTCCAGTGGTTTAAATCAAACGTTATAGGCCTAACATTTAACAAATTTTCATAAATTTTTAACTTAACCAAACGACGAGTGAACTGTTTCGCCGCACGTAAGCATAAAATATTATTTGCGTTCTCGTGCGACCTCGCCTTAATTCATTCCTGCTCAGTTACATCAGTGCATAATTTGTTTATGCAGAATGCCGCACTTGTTAATTATTTTAGCAATGAAAATAAATATACCGAAGTGTTTTTTTTTTCATTCATTACCATACATTTGTGACTCTCCATATTACTGGAAAACTTCAAAAATTCCAAATAAATACAGTGAGGCACCGTAAGTTTGGCACTGCTCTAAAAAATATTGCTCGCCTTGTAATACTTATTAGCTTTAAAAAGTGTTACTGTATTAACTTATTCATCCGTAGTATTTTACCACGTATCACATAAATTGATATTAGAGAAATACGTAAGATTTTCTCAGGAAATATATTTGTTTAATTTTCAGAGTGCTAAATATAAATTTAAAATTTTAATCGCATTGACAAGTTTATATCTCCATCCTTGTTTCAGTACGGGTTTGTGACCCCTCTTACATCACTAGTGGTGGTGAAGCCAAATGAGACGGTCGCTGTCAGCACAGAGAAAGGTAAGAAACATCACCAAGTTTTACATTTATATTCTTAATGTTGTATAGCTAACTTTCGGAATCTTCTAATGGCAAAGTTCTCTAAGTTATGCAAGTAACTGAGAAATAACAAGGGTGATTTGTAAGAAAGTAATTCCTGTTGTTTGTACATATACGTAGATCATAGAAATGAGAAAGTAGGTACAGAAAGGCCACTCTCTGCACAGCTGCTAATGCACTGTTTGCAGCGCTGGGTGGCTGCCTACAGAACTAAACACAGTGGGCGGAAAATTTGAAAAGCTCCAATGCAAAAGTTGACCATATACCATTATATATTATATTCGAACACGTGGCAAGCAATTCGTCGCAAGCGCCATTTTTCAAACCAAAATATTGAAATAAAAAAAAATTACGTCACCGGATATTATTACAGACACTAGCGCTTTACGGCCGCCGGCAAAGTTACAACATAGGTTCAGTAGATGTGTATAGAGTGTCCAACCCATGGCGTAGATATGCGGTGTTTAACTAAACGCACGATTGAATTTGTTCAAACATATATTTTCTATACCTTACAGTAAGTAAGGTATACCTTTATCTTTACTGTAACGTCCTTACTGTCACAACGTGTGTATGCGGAAACGCAAGAAGTATGCTAGACACACTATGTTTAGATCTGCGTGTAGCCCGCCACAAAGCAGGGACGTCCCAACCTGGACATGGTTCAGGACAGAACCAGACACATGTGCGAGATGACGCCCGAGTCAAACTACTACCAGACGACACTTCCCTCAATAAACCAGCGGAACGTGAGTGGTTATCTTTCTGGGATATTATGCCTGCGCCTGCTCCCTCACGCTAGTGTATTCTATGCGTATCTTTTTGTCGTTCCGCTTGCATGCGTTATAATAACTTCACAAATAATATCACCCAACTTATCACTGATAAATAGGTAAAAACTATTTCTAAATTAATTCCTGAATTCCAAAAGGAAACCTATAACTTAAATCTTCTGGGAATAACAGGGTATAAGAGTAGTGCTTAATATCTCTATGTTTGCAAACTAAGAATTATGAAACTATATTATAATGTGTTGGGCGCCAGAGGATCATTTCTACAGTTAATGTAACTATGAACAGAATGACGTAATATGCTATGAAAGACTGCGAAAATAAATGGAGTGCAGCCGAATATTAAAACAGTAACCATTTACTACACATCACTCTGATTAAGATGCTGCTATATTAGTGCAAAATTCCTTACTTATTAAGTGCAAATCAAGTATTCCACACTTAAACCATAACATTCAAATTCTCCGGCAGTTCAGACGATAGAGGCAAAATTAAGACTCTTAATCCTCAGCCTCTGAGTACAACCGAACTCATCCTTTTTTAGATTTATTCTTGTCAAGGTCAGTTTTCAGCTCATTAGGTAAGAGAATAAATAATAATTTCAATATTTCACCAATTGTAGCGCTGCTGTGTAGGATATTGTTTAATAATGGATATCTGCGCTTTTCTTTAGTGCATGTCACCCCTAACTATGAATTATTATGTTGTTTACAAAACCTTAGTAAAATTACTACACGTATGATGACACTGCAATTCAAATTAAATTATATCTACCACTTTCTTATGATGACTGTGAATCTAGACGAATTTCCTAGTTCTTAGAAAAAGAAGAATTAATTATTTACTTATTTCACTGCGTAAATCTTCATGCCTAAATGGCCGTTAATATATTGTTGTAATAAATTGTTTCATAATAATTTAAACTTTCATTGTACAGTAAACTTTTATGTTTGGATACATTATACTTTAATAAAATTGTTAAGTTGTAAAAATGCTTTGTGATTTCAATTATCTTCTTCTTTTAACTGTACCGCCAGTAATTTTATTTCTCTATTGCAAGTATGTTTGATGTAACTCTAATAATGAGCATAAAAATGTGTTCATTTTTGTTTCTTAGGTGATGCACACAGCGGGTCTCACATCCAAGGCTACAGAAGAGGTAGAGGTAGAGGTAGAACGCACAGCAAATCAGGTCAGTGTTTGATCAAATATTGGGGGAGGGGGATAGTTATAGGTAGGCATATCTATGGAGCGGCGGACTGGCCTCGTCCTGTCAGGACATAGGAGAAGGAAGGGGGAATATCAGCCAAGGAATATTTTCTTATAGTATCTGCCACTTAGTGCTATGAACTGAACAGGACGCACTACAGTAACTCCCTCGAATCTTGTACAGTCTGTAAATCTAAATATGTATGGATCATTAAAATGCACCAAAAAAGTTAGAATCTTTAATCTTAAGAGGTCTCTTCATGGGAAAATTGTGCACAACCATCTTTAATTTACAGTCATTTCCCCGCTGCAAACATGTGCATTCAACATTTTTTTTTTTTAATGTTATGCTGTTCGTGGTTGTTTTTTTTTTTTTTATACTGTGATATAGTAAATTACTTCAGTATAATCTGACTTGTTGGGAGATGTGTAATTACACAACTTTTCTTAAATTCAAAAAATATCAGATAGTATGGAAGTAATTTATTATCTAACAATTTGAACAGATGTTGTATATTAACATTTAGAGCATTAAATGTTAAAATTATATATTTGCCTTCTGATAAATTTATAGCAGAAAAAATACTGATAGTTATAGACGGTCGTCCACCATTCCTCTTACTGAAAATATGTAGGCCTAACACCGAAAACATATCTTAAGGAAATGTGTAGATGTGTAAGTACGCATATGGTCAAGTATTATAAATTGAAAATTAGCAAAGATTTTGTAGACGTATATCATTAAGATGTAACCTTCCTACGATATTTGGAGAGAAATGTAGTTGTAAACTTTGTGAAAATTTTACCGTTTTTATTATGGGTGCTACAAATACTGAATAATAACACCGGAATTTCTTTTTTTTTTTTTTTTTTTTTTATTTTAGAAACTTCGAAGCCTTCCAGACTCATGAGATATTCTAGGTGTTTTATATTTATGAAACTCGCGCTTGGTTTCCTCTATGAAACAACCGCACATCGCCGCGTCTCAAGAAACTGTGACCCACGAGCGTCTACCCTTGGTGACGAGAAACAAAGTCATACATGAGGACTTGCACGAAATTCGCGGCCAACCCCGCCGAGATCGCAGCAACCGTTGGTACGTCAACACTCTGGTGACGACCACGAAGAAAGCAAATCTTAATTAAATACGCGGACTCCCGCGAACGTCCGCGGCTCCGGGGCGTCCACCTCTCGTGACGGTCACAGAAAATCCGCGGAAGTGAACTTCGCGAATACCTGCAGCGAATCTGGGCACGACCGCACCTTGCGGTGGTCAGAATTAGAGTCCTCCAGCTCCCTAACCGACGCTCTCGCGACACACTATCTCTCTCTCTCTCCCTCTCCCTCTCTCTAAAAGCTCCCCCCTTACACTCACAACCAATCGTAGTCTCAGTTGGCGGCTGACAAAACTAAACCCGGCCTTTCCTCTGTATTAGTTTAATATTTATTTTTAAAATTAGCACAGGTTAACATTGTCATATACTTGAACTTGTTTACAAAATTTGGGCCCTTTATGATACCTAATAATAAAGTTAATATTAACTTACATTTCAAGGGGTAGGTGAAGCCAAACTCCTGCGCTGACCTACTTTAGCCCTTGATTTATGTTTCCAACAACAGCTTAAGGCCTCGTACTAGCTCTCGTCCTATCTTTACAGCTTTTTCTTCCCCTCGGCGTGAAGGGTTAATTGGCCGTAACACAATTGAAAACTACTCTCAAGCACTGCACCTCTCGCCAGTATGCAAAAACTAAATTGAATACAAATGACATGAAACAGATTATTGTAATTGGGTAAGATTAAACAAACTATTCTGAATACAGTGAAATTTCAACGGGCGCTCTTAAGACTATTCTAACACAATTTACTGTATTTACATTGAACATTATATATATGTGTGTGTGTATATATATACGAATAGCAAAGAGACATATTAAAAAGGAAGTGCTCAATCAGTAAAATATTGATTTTAAAGTGGTTGTAATTATTATTACGAGTAAACACTGTAGTCAAAACTTCACGAGTATTTTACGGCTCATAAGATTTAACCAGATTGATGTATCATTTGATAATTGTTTCTGTGAGAGATCCGAAGTCAGTACAAGACGTGTGACCAAGGACTACATGAGTGAATGTTAGGAAGAGAAGCATGTGACTAGTTCTCAGAATTGTGTACGTCAGTGAACTAGGGCAGTGCTATCGAACTTTATTAGGAAGTTTGGACCAAATGAACCCATACGCTCTCCCTAATGTAGACTAAAATCATGTTATTTTAAGACCCGAGAACCACCTTGAAATTTGGATAGGCAGATAAACTCACACAGGCGAGTATATTAAACGAACGTATTGCAAGCCAGTAAGCCAGTACTTTTGTTTTAATTTGCAGAGATGAAACAAACGTTCAATATATTTAATGTGGAAGTAATAATAATAATAATTAATGTGATCTGAAAATAACGTCTGTTTTTCTGTACTAAAGTAACTTTACTTCCACAACCCAGCCCTTACTGTAATTGACTTCTTCCCAGTAAGGATACTACAACTCACTAATCCGTTTAGCATCTTCCACTTACCGAAAATTGCTCTGAGTGCAGACAGTATTCCCATTCCACTTGCTAGTCTTACAATTTCGTACTGACCGAGTGCGGCGCACCTCGAGTTAATATTTTCTGCTCTTGATGTAGAGACTGTTCAGTTCAATGTGACGGCCTGCTGCGGTAATGTAAAGAATTAGTAAGAATATCCCGGCGGCAAAAACATGCACTGATATGACAGTTCGACAGTTGATAAATACAAAACTGCTACTTTCAGGGTAAAATTTAGTTGCTAATATATTAAGATCGATTGACATTGCAACGATTATAAGGTTAGCTATGCCGAGTTTACTAGAGAGCTAGAAAATAGAAACCGAAAAAAAGTTGCCTCCTGGATTTTGTGAACTTGAATTTGAGCTTTTCGTCAGCGTCTTGGTTAGTTACAAGAATTCAATGTTGAAATCATTTATAGTCACAAACGTTTTACTCTGAAAGTGCAGGGTCTTACAGTTGTCAAAGCATAAAACTTACGAACTCATTGCAAGAAATCACGTGACACATGCACATTTTCAGTTTTTGGCGTGCACCGAGTGCTCACCGAGGGAATTTAAGTTTAAACAAGAGGAAAATGCCAACAATGTATAGTGTACACAGTAAGCAACCGCGCTTCCACGTGTGAGTGTGTATGGCTGACAATGACTGAAGAAAACTCTTACGATTTTTTGATAGAAGTTAAAAAATTGCCTAATTACTGAGAAGAGTTTAAGTGATAAGAAGATCTCGGGAGTAAATAATGATAACCGTCATTAGTTTTCAGCTTAGGTGAATAAAATATTTCATATATGTACATAAGTATTACGTAAATGTATAATTTACTATGTGGTTTAAGATAAACTACCTACGTATTTTGTAAATAAGTATGTATTTTAAATTTACTGAAATATTTTTTTTACATTGCCTGTCTTACAATGTGGGTTATAAATATTTACTTCCGAGGTTTTCATTAATTAATGATTGAATAAGAAAAGTCCTAAAAATGAATAAACAAGTTTGATGTTAAGGCTTCATGATACTTAATTCGTTGGTAAACGGTTGTTAACAGTTCATGAGACTTTGTTTACATAAATCAGGTTATTAAAATATGCTATGGAAGCATAATCTAGACTGACGTTCCCAACTTGCCGAAGGCATCGCCACGTCCGGGGACTTGAATCAGGACTACTAGACGGCATGGCGATGAAGGAGCCGTAGGCGGACATTCTTGTCTTCTACGTGACCATAATGAGACAGACCCAGTTTTGCTATCTACGCTGCTCTATAGTTCAGTCTAGCTGGCCTCCATATCACGAGGTTTGTCGAGGGGGTGGGGTTTCACTGTTGGGCTGACGTAACGTCGGTCTACTTTCACGTTAACGTCGTTTATGGTCCTGGCACTCAGAACATTATATGTGCGCGTGATTTGTGACAGGATGTGTTGTCGTGTTACTAGGCGTGGTGGAAAGAGCAAATTGGCACAGGAAGAAAGGGGCGCCAGAAAATTTCACATATGCCATCCGAGGACGTGCTTACACAAGACCGGGAACAGAATCTTCCATAGCTCGGGTGTATCGTAAAGGAAAGTAGCGCCCAGACAAACTTGTTAGAGATCATCAACTGGAGGAGGGGCGCTTGTGACTGTATAAGGGCGTTCCAGAGAGAAAAAAAAAGTCATAACTTTATGTTATTTTATATTTGTACGAAACATTGTTAGTTTTTTAGACTATATATTTGGGAGTACATTACCCTCTTACAAACAAAATTTAGCTCAGCGAGTTTTCCCATAATGGTATTTCAAAGTCAAAATTTGCATGTTTTTAGTTCATACGCCCCCAAAAACCAATCAATATTATGAAACGAAATAATTCACTGTGAAAGTATATGTCACATGCTAGAACTTTACATACATAAAATCCCACTGAAACAGTGTTTTGTATATTTTAAAATTTTCTGATAAATTTAAAATTGTTTTGCTACATTTAGAATATTTTTTTTTATAATTCAAAACTATTTAGAATTCGGTTTTTAGTTACTTAAAACCCTAGCCCGTGGCATGTACTTTGACTGTGAATTATTTCGTTTCATTATGTTGATTGATTTTCGGGGGGGGTGGGGGGGTTGTATGAACTAAAAACATGCACATTTTTACTTTTACTTACATTTTTACTAGCCGAGCTAAAAAAAAATTATTTAGAGAATAACGTACTCCCAAGTAACGCCTACAAAACTAGCACTGTCACTAAACATACAAAATAGTATAAAATTATGATTCTTACCCTCTGGAACGCCCTTAGTGCGCCGTCTACTAGAATCGTGAAGAGGCGCGCAGACCTTTAACAATCCTGATTGCATTCGAAAACCATTCAAAATGTTGTCACGCGGTTAGGCTACGAAAAGCATTTAAGGATCTTAGTACAGGTATATAATTTTGCCATTAACTGTTATCGTATTTTTTTTAGTGTGAAAGTGACCTAATCGGGACTTTTGACGCTGATTTTTATGTTAGAGTAATCATTTTCACGATATTCTGAATATTATAGACCTGTAGAGCGACTCTTTCCCTTTCGTCGCGTAAGATAAAATTATATGGTCACCGCTTAAAGTCCCATAGTAAAAACAGTTCGGCGAGAACCTTGCACGCTAGTTCAGCGCTTGGCTCGTTGAGGCGACGCGGCATTTGATGCGTGCTTCAAGGTCGACCTTACAGCTCCGTCGCTTTTGAGCCTCTCACGCGCGGGCAGACGGCGCCCTTAAGCCGGGTTAGAGGCTAGTGTGTTGCTGGTTTAAGAAGAGGCGGGGTGTGAGAGGGGATGTGAAGGCGTGGCTAGCTGTGTGCGTTCTGTAACAACCGTGGCGAAAAGTTCGATTTTTGGGCCCTATGTCGTGGTGATGGCACATTTTGTGTTCGTGTTCAATGTGGTTGTTTCTCGCTGCCTTGTCAAGGTGGTTCCAAATACCCTAGAGACTAATATCGGACAGCTCTATGCAAATACTAAGCTTGTAAAAAATAACCGAGCGGTATGAGATGAAACTAACACACATTTTGATATTATTTTTGTATAATTATTGTATTTTAATTATTTTAACATGATTTATTTAATTTTTACGTATATATCGTACTGCTATTTTTTATTTTCTCCAAACAACAAAAATATGTTCTCAGTAGAGAAATTTTTCCCCAGAATTTTTATGTTGGCAGCGTACATATGAATTAAATTTCATGTAGGGTGCTGTTCTCTGGTGGTTTGACGTGATGACACAATCAGAATTCTCGCCAAAGCGCTCAAGCTGACCGGTATTGGTTTATAGTGTATTTGGTGGTTCGCAGTGGCTAACCCACCCTTGAATGACGACTTTTTATGTTCGTGACCAATTCCATCAACCGCGATTAGAAAGAGTGTGTCATTTTCTGCCTGGAGTATTCAGTTGCTTCCGTCGGCTGTTAGTTATAATGCTTCTGACAGCCTGGTGACCACAATTTGATAAAATTGGTATGATTAACTGGTGAGACATGGTACATTTCTCGGCTTATGTTACTCCTGGTACACCACGAAAGTTAAGGTACAGAATGACAGGTTCTACAAACAACACGCCGGTGGAGATGACGGAAAACATGGGTGTTTCTCGGCATTAATAACGGTTTTCTGATGATTATTGATTTTGTCGTTGTAATCAAGCAGTTGGTCATTTGCTGTACAAAAATACCTATCTGTTAAAAATCTTATTTCGTAGAGGTTATTATAAAAACTACTATAATAGCTTCTAATCATACATACATTCACTTCAATCCCGCTTATTATACATATATATATATATATATATATATATATATATATATATATATATATATATATATCGATAGGCACACACACACACCCCACACACACCGAAAAAATTCACAGTGTATAACAATGTTGTAGACTGTGATTTAACACGTATGAAAACAAAAGAAAAAATATTTTTTAAAAAGATTTTGAAATTTTTAAATTTTCATTTTAAAATTCAGCATTTTTTATTAAATACAAAACTATTTTATTTTTTGTTTTTGTATATGTCAAACCATAGCCTATAACATTGTTATACACTGTGAATTTTTCCTGTTTGGTATGTCAGTTGGTTTTAGTGACGTACATAAAACCATAAGGTACAAATTTTGACATTTGCGACTCTTTACGCAAAAACTATGAGAGATATACAAATTTCGTAAGTGGAAGAATTAATCCCAATTTGTGTCTAAAATAAGAAAAAATTATCTGGTACAAATATAAAAATAAATAAGACGTTGAAAACTGAGGTGACCGCGCCCTTAAGGGGCCGCTGTTGTCGCAGTGGCTAGAGAACTCGCTCCCACCAAGGCGATCCGGGTTACATTCCCAGCGGGGTCGCTCCCCGAATTTTTGCATATGGAAAACGTGATGGGTGATGCAGTTAGTCGGTGGAATTTCTCGGGGATCTACAATTTTCCCCACCCATTCCTTCCTGCGCTGCTCCTCCATACACACATCAGGTTTGTTTTACTCGGTCTCCCTCAAGAATTGTAAGAGTTGTGTCAAGTTAACCTGGGTCAAGCCAGGTCAAAAAGTATTGACAACTCTCGGAGGAGCAAGGAAAACGCCTACCGCGTTGTCTTGATTGCATTGTAAACATGTCCGAAATAGCAGACGTATTTAGAAAATTTAATAATGACGATTCATGAGATGTTGAAGCTCCTACAGCTGCACCAAATAATGCACTATAAATGATAAAGTGTCTTCTAATGGAATGATAGAAGAAGTTAGAAAAATACACTTCACTTAACTAGCCTCAGGACTAATAATAATTATTCATAATTTAATGATTTTACTGATTTGGAATATTAACCACAAAAAAAGTCAATACTCTTAAAAGTAACTCATCATTTACGGTAATTAAACACATTCCGCAAATGTTTCCACATTTTGAGAACTGTCTTCAAAGGTTAACAACCACCACAAGCAGACAATACCATTTCATACAACTTTTATTGGTTGGAATACAAAAAACATTGTTCATCAATTCCGCAACTTTATTATCGTCTTTCAAGTTTGCCTGAAAAAATATATTATTTTCTCCATTTTCAAACATGCCATCAAAAGTAAACTGTGCAGTCAACAGCAATGTGCTCGCCATAACATCCAGCAGACGATTTGCTCTTGCTTGCCCTCGCAACTCTTCCTCGAGAGGAGGAGCTAAAAGAGCTTTATTTTTTTTTTACTTAGGAGCATCTTGACCTTACGAGCAAAGCGCCCTTCGCCATTTTTTTCCGGTGAGTAAAATGCCTAGGAACGCCTCGCGAGCTGAAAGAGCACAAAGAGTCGCCAGGTCAAGGCCGAGTAAAACAAACCTATCATTCCTCCCATCATCAGCGCCATATACCTGTACGTTAAGTGCTGACCAAAATCTCTTCTCGTTACCTAAAGAACCTGTGGATCAGAAGAAACTCCCCACGCTTCGCTTCACTTCGCCAAGCTTCGTTATGCCGCCTCACCACAGTTATCATATTTTTGCATCGCCTTAGCTTTGCTTCTGCTACGAACTTTACGTTAAAGTTTCAGTCGGTGCTTGTTGCACCTGCACCCTTGTCATTCTGTACCCAATATTTCACTCTGTGAGTCATGTAATCAGAAGGTAAAATGAAAAGGTGAGGGTGGTCTGAGAAGGGCAGCGGCAACAGGAATCTGAGGTGAAATAGCTGTTACGAGAACAGACTTACTTGTAAATTGGATGGAGTGAAGTAGACTTCTTGTGGTTTCGTTCGCTCTGGTGCCTTCACTGATAAACATCAGGTATGGGAGAAAAATTAGAGGACTTCTTTGTGACTCTTTGGGTTCAGAAAACTTGGATGTTTCCCTTAGTATGAATGTGGTTGCATAGAAGCCATCCGTAGGACACACTTCCCTAAAGGAATTCGGCACAGCCTTAGAGTAAATGAGGGTGAGAGATTTATGTCAGCGCTCAGCATCCAAGTCTTCAGCGCTGGTGAGAGGATGACATGGTGTAAGTATGGAGCAGCACCAGATGGAAGGGGCGAGGAAAACGGGAGAATTCCGAGAAAACCCGCCGACCAGCGGCATCGACCCGCACGATGCCTTCATGCGAAAATCCGGGGACCGACCCCACCGGGAATCGAACCCGGATCGCCTTAATGGGAGGCGAATGGTCTGACCAATCGGCCACCACGGCCCCTCAAGACCTTAGAGTGACAACAAATTGATACATTTTGGGCGGTGATACCAACGTTTTCACAAATGGAAACTGTCGACTCGGACGTTATAAAAATCTTTTAGCAGAACTTACCTTATTTCGGCAGTGTACTTTCGCTAAAGGCAGAAAAATTGTCAGAAGATTAGTAGGGAGGCGTGTTGGTTACAAGAGTCGCCAGCGACAGGAATGCTAGTCATAGACCTCCTACCAAGATGTACAATGCTCGGATTTCTTTAACTAAGGACGTTGCGACATTTACCAAACAGTATTATCAGCTTAGTTTTGGTCATTCATTCACGTAGTGCAGTCCATATCCGAGAATTGCTTGACACCTAATATTACTTTATTGCATATGTAGGCTTACTACATTCCTGATATCAATCATTCTTTTTAATTTCTTGTGTTAAAATGTAACAGTGAGATGTTATAATAAAATTAGTATAAATATGCTGTAAAATTAATTGCACTTAAGATTCAGTATAGGCTAAGTATAATTATTGAAACAGTTCAATGCCATATATGTATATGTGTATATACTGTAGGGCGCTGAGGAGAAGGCAAGGCTCAGGAATGCGGCTGGGAGTGGGGACAAGCGGAGAGCTATGTGGCTCCAACCACCACTCTGCCGTTCTGCCTTGCCTTCTCCTCAGCTCCCTACAGTACATACATGAGTGCAAGGTGTATGCTGAAGATATGTTGTTATTTTCGTGTAGTCCATTACAAACCGGCGATGTCCCGGCCAGGACTTGATCTAGGACTGCACCAGGAACATGTGTCGGGAGGCACCCAAACCAAAGAACTGCCAGAAGATACTTTCCTCAATAAATCAGTGGCACGTGAGTGGTCACCTTATAGCTCACTTCCTACACTGTGTTTAGTATTATATACGTTCTTTCTGGGATACTAGGACGCACCTTCTCTCTGTCACTTGTAAATTCTATATGTATCTTCTTGTATTTCCACATACATGCATTGTAATAATTCCGAAAATAATATCCTCAAACGTATCAATAAATATAGGTAAAAATTACTATTCATTAAATCCCGAATTCCAAGACGGAACTAAGTTTATAATTTCTATTTTGTGGAAATATCAAAGTACCAAGTAGAGCTTAACATCTGGTTGACTGGAACAGAAGAAACCATTGGCTTGGCCAGACAAAAGTGAGGAGTGGGCCCTTCTTGGAATCCAGGATTTTATTGTAAATACTGTATGTGATGCCATTGTCAGAAAATAAAAAAAGGTCCACTTTTTTCATAAATACTTGTATATATGTCTAAACAATAACAGCATTCTTTATGGAGCACAGTCATTTTTAAAGACAATTCGCAGGAAAAAAATATTTTTCAAGCAAGGTGTTTATTACTGGTGCATTAAATGTGTGATAAATTTACTCATTTGCATTATGTTCCATAAATTTAGCGATCCATAACTCTAATATTTACTTTAAATAAACCTGATTATTTCTGGGCATGTCAATGAAATTTACTCTCAATCTACCATAGAGCTAAACGCACGTTGTGGTTCGTAAGTTCCACTAATTATTATTACACTGCAAAACTAAGTTGTTATTTTTGTATCCATCATGATATAGCTCATATGTGATGCAATGGTCTTGACAACATGTACGGAAAAAGAAAGGTACTTATTCAGGAACTTGTATATGCAAGAACTGAATTACCGAGGCATATTAGAAAGAAGCTTTGTCATCCACTGTCAACAGTTAACCTTTAAATGGGTTAATGAAATCTTCCCTAGTGCAACTAAAACCATAATTGATTTTTACGTTATTGATTCATTTTGTGAAAATTCTGTGTTGCTTAAGAGTAAGTGAAAACATATATTAAGGCCTATGCCCGTTGTTTACTAGAGGCAATGACAGATTTATTTTCCGAATGTGACGTTGTACGAACTGTGCACATTTATTTACGTGTTTCGTAATTGCAATCACACATATAGAAGGCCTAGCTGATAATAAAACGAGTTTGCAATGTACGTGATGATTTTATAATGTACACGTACATGAAAGGTTTAGTTTAGTTTTTGTAATGTAAGAGATTGTTATCTTATATTATAATTTCCGAAATATTTATTAATAATATATTATATTTAAAATTATATGATGAATTGGGCTGAAAATATGCGGTCCTACTTCGCATGTGTTATAAAATTGTGTCTACATTTAGACAATCTGAGCTTTAAAATAGTCTGGACGTCTTGCATGCAAAATTGTTGGCATTTTATGTACGAATCGTGTACAAATTAATTGGGTGAAAAAAAAACCGAGATTGCTGTGCATTTGCATTTAAGAACTGACGTACAGAAACTGAGCTTATACACTGACGTTACTTCGCAGGTATTTATAACTTGCCGTTAGTGATGTTCATTGTTTGTATATTTTATGAGTATATTATGTAAATAACATTTTTCGGAGTAGTTTTAATGCAGCCACAAACATTTTACAAGTATACGTAACTTAAATTAAATACATGTGGCAATGTTTTGTTAGCAGAAAGAAACAAATTGACTGAAAACAGAAATTAAACAGAACTTGTTTTCAATACTCACATTATCATGCATAGACCGTTCTGTAGGTGTTTTTTTTTTTTTTTTTGCGAGTTAAACCAGATTTGTAATGTTGGATAAGTTGCAAACGTACGTGAAGGCACAGATTAAATGTTGTAACAGCTGAACAACAATGTGTATTTTATAGCAGGTGAACGCCAGTATGACGTCTTATGGTAGCTGATCAAACGTACTCTTCAGAATATTGCTAAATATTTTTTTCATATAAGACAAGGGTAATTTTAAACTACAATTAATGCAAAACCAAACTGAATTATATAAGTTGAAAATTTTTACAGAAATTTTTATTGGCTATCCTACATTACTGAGACGCATAGCATAATGTTTCTGGTTCCCATGTAATGCAGTGCAGTTGTCTTAACTCGCGCAGTAAAATCTATGACTACTAGTAGGGAAAGAAAGTATAGTGACATTGAGGGAAGAGGCGAAGGACCCTACATTCATAGGACTGAGTTCGTGTCATCAACCAGCCGTCACTGATGCATCAACACCTCCGCCCCCGCCTCTCCTCCCGCAAACTATGACAACTCAGTCTAACGTCAACTTATGTAAACGAACTGTACTATCCAAACACCAGACAAAATAGAAAATAAAATCTAAAAGAAATAAATGCTGAAAACCCTCTGTCAATTGCAAAATCATTAAATTACAATTATATTAAAATTTCAAAATCCCGTGATGCAAAATAAAAGTTTAGGAAGAATAAGACAAAGGAGTGTTTAAATCATACAGAAAAATTATGGGCATAACAATACCGGAGTCTTCATGATTTGTGGACCCCCACAAATATAATTCGGTACTACAATTACAATTTACATTTGATTACTAAGAATATTTTTTACAAGACCATAATGTAAGATAGGGTCACCAAAACGTGCCGCTCCATGAAGGGTGGCACGGCTTCATCCCTCAAAATCCATCCTAATCAAGGCAGTCGTCTTACTACCAATTTACAATTGTTTCTCTTTTAACCTCAATTATAAATAAAAAAATTTAACGACTGGGTATGCTCATCGTCGTGGGTAACATTTTCATATCCTTGCTTTCAAAACCGAATTAAACAGTTTCTTCTCGAGTGGGATGTGTGTCCAACAGATTATTATAATTTATCAACAAACTTGCTCACTTACTGGTCTTCTGGGTGACGAATGATGTCTTGCATATCCCATCACAAAAAGGACCACGATGGCAGAGTGGTCAGACCACTCGCCTCCCATCACGGCGATCTGGGTTCGATTCCAGGCGGGGTAGCACACCAGATTTTCGAATGTGGGAATCGTATCAGACGATGCCGTTGGTCGGCTCCATACTCGCCTCGTACCACCCCTCACCAGTGGTAAAGACATCTATGTTAAGCACTGGCCAAAATATCTCACTCATCCCATCACAAACTTTGGAAAGGATGGAAAGCAGACAGGCATACCACTCGGGTGTCCAACGACTCCATGCCCCATGACCAGCTGCCGCACTGCGAGCTTTAACGTCAGGCGTAGCACAATTACAATATCAGGAGTACGACAACGCAATTACAAATGTTACTTCTTGACAACAGAGTAACTATCCCTGTGAAATCAAAATAAATTGTTTAGTTACAACAATCATCATTTGTGTGCCAACCAAGTTTAAGATTATGTCTCAGGAAAAGATGGGGCACCCCACAAAACTTAATTTTAACTTCTTAAAATCGTTAACATTTTCCCTGAACAAAAGCAAGTACTAAAAATGTCCACCCTCACTACACCTAAAATTAACCTAATACGTTCATAGGGATGATTGATAAAAAAAGTTCAAGTTCCTTTCATACAGTTATTTAGGAAAACCCAAGAGTTCTAAAACACAACACACCATTGCCCACATCTTCTTTGGTTACCCACAAACTAGTATTTGGATAGTTCAACACCTGGGAAGTTCATTCACACAAAGCACAAATCTTCTTTAAGTCTTGACTTCAGTCGAGAAGAATGTCATGGCAGAAGATTGATTCAACCAAGGCTCAACAGCAGACAACCAGAGCAGCAGCACGGTCCCACGGACTCGAAGGTCCTCCTCTGCAGCATAAACCAGACTGGGTCCAGTGCCCTGAGTACGAACTCGTCCGGGACGTTGTGAAATGTACCGAGTGCTAAGGAAATAGCGAGTACAAACCCTTTTGTGGAGCGTGTTTCGTTATGTTTCTGCGGAACCGCGGGGTAGTGAATCTCTGTGACGTCAATATGCAAGGAAGCTAACAAACACAATACAGGTGCTAGTATTTAGGTAACGGGTGTTTAAAATGTGATTTATTATTATGGTTACGGCCTCCTTGCTACCATTTTTTGACTCTTAGAGACTTTCGTGCTAATAAAATACATTTTTTTTTACATATTATAGACTGATATTATGTTTAAAATGGTTGTAGTCTTGCAGTGGCGTCACTTGGCCTTATTTTGGAGGGCTTAAGCCCCTCCAAATTTTCCTTAAGCCGTCCCCCCCCCCCTCAAACAACACAGTGAAAATACTAGTTAACGTGTAATCAAAATTTTAAAATAGTAAATAATAATATGATATTAGTAAGACAGTGTCGTAAGTCGCGAACAGGTTCAAAAGATAACGTTCTGGGCTAATGCATTCACTGCCGATTTACTTTCGCAACTGTTTATAGTGTCGGCGTGTGAGATCCGCGCCAAATGCTCTCATATTTCACTGATTGTCAATATTTTTACATTCCGCTGAACAGAGTCCACGCGAAGGCAGATTGATTGCAAAGAAACTGTTAACACAGAATTTCTCACCTCATAATAGGTAATGTGTTGCCAGCGAAACTCGATACATACTAAGGTTTTAAATAACACGCTACACAAAATTATCGACTAACTCTTAAGAATAATATTTCCAGTAAAATGTTCTGTCGAATGTTCTGGAAGTTTAGTAAATGTGTTGGTGTGTTTCGGTTTACGTCATCTCTGCCGCTCTGTCGAGAAAATAGCACTTTAATAATGTAATGTGCGCGTTACAGTTCTGTGAATGAATGTATTGTAATTGTTGTTAGATTTCACAATGTTAATATAGATCGTTTTGTCCTCAAGCTGAAAAAAAAATTCGAATATCCTCAGACTTTAACATATGTAAGAACTATGAACTGCTCGAGTGAATGTAATTCTCAAACTAATAAATGTGACGACGATGTAAATAAACAAGCAGAAACAACTGTACCAACAAATTGTGAACGAGTTCTTCACACTTTTAATCAAGAAGACGATACTTAATATCTATCGGGTGAAACAGAAGCACCAAAACAACCTGCTGTAAATAATTTTTCACTGATAGTATTCGATAAGCAGTAAATATATTTTCCTAAAACCTGGTATGATCTCTTCTCAGCGATGCCGCGTTTTGTTTTCCGTTCAGACACTTTGCTTTGGGCGGCTATATGGACAGTGTTTTTGTCTGCAATGGGTTCTCCAACTGAAAACATGCATTAAAAAAACTTAGGGATCGTAAAATTACAGAATCTTACCTTAAAGCAGTAGAACGATGGTTGAATTTCCATACCACTCATACTTTCGGCACAGTCGTTCAACAGCAGGTAAATGCAAACTTAGAGGACATGAAAAGCTGCAGAGCATATTTGGTAATGTTAGTTGACGTTTATTATACTGACAACGCATCAGGGTATAGCTCAAAGAGGTCACTGCGAATATGCAGATAGTCAAAATCGTGGAAATTTATTTAAAAAATTCTTGAATTGATTTCAAAATTTGACACTGACTTTCAATCAAACTTTCGGACCTCATTGTTAGAATTTTGCCACGTAATGCAACTTAAACATCAGATTTGTCTCAGATGAAATTTTAGAATAATGTGCAACAGATGTAAGAAATAAAATATTTACTGATGTGAAGAGTTCTTTTTTACTTCTCTGTTAGTGTAGATGAAACCAGAGACTAGGCAAGACTAAACAGTTCAGTATTTATGTACATTATATTCTAGATGATAAAGTATACGGAATGTTTTTAACGTTTTGTAACATTAACGATCTTACTGCTCCGGATTGCATAATACGATTGTTCAAACTATGAAAGAATATATCTACAATCTTGTTTGTGTGACTCATTGCTTTGATAGCGCAAATTTTATGAGTGGCCATTATAATGGAGTGCGGCAACTGTTTGCGACTGAGCATTCTATGACAATTTACTTACATTGCTGTGCACACAGTTAATTTAGTTCTGGCTGATACTTGCAAGTCGATTCCTGAAGCCAGAGAATTTTTCGTTTTTTATATCTTTCATAATTTTTTTATATCGACAGTAGTTACCAATAAATTTACTGATGTGCAGAAAGACCTAAATTTAATTTTAAAAAACTGAACTAACAGCTTCTACTTCTGTAAAATGGCCCTCTCAGTTAAGATCACTGAAAACAGTGAAACATACCTACCCTGCGTTGTTAAAATACCTTGAAAATCTTAATGATGGTGCTGACCCATTCACTGCTAAGGGTCTCTGTCTTTTCCTCAAAAACACAACAAAATTTGCACTTTTTATTTTTACTGAAGTTTTAGGAATGACTGACATAATTAACAAACAATTTCAGCTCCTATTTATGATTTTAGTGAAGCTCACCTTGCCGTTTCTTCTGTGAGTGAAACATTGCAACTGCTTCAAAACGAATAACTCCTCGTATCAATCAGTGTACGATAGTGCTAGAGAGTTTGGAGAAGACCGACATTTTTTGTAAGTCTTCTGTAGAGATCAAAAGGCCCCAACGAAAATTGAAAACATACTCTACCATGGACGGTTTCATTATTTTTTTAACTGTCAGACATGGAAACGACAGTCCTCAAGTTTAATGTACCTGTCAGTCCTCATATTTTGAAGAAAAAAAATAATAAAAAATGTTTAGACTTCACGAACTCTGAGATAAGAAGGCGGTTTACTGATGAATCAAATAAGAACATTCTGAATGCCCTTGATGTGATGTCTCTAAAACTAATTGTCAGTAATCCCACAAAATTTTTGTCTCTTGATCATCTACAAGGTTTTTGTACACACTCTAGACTTAAATTTTCTGAAGCTGAAATAATTGTCTCTAAAAACTACCTTAAAAATACACAGTCATTTAAAAGTGATATTTCTTTACTCGATCATGTCTTCAAGTATGTCCCCCAAGCTCAAAAAAATATCCAGATCGCACTTACCATTCCTATTTCATCATCAAGTGAAATATCCTTCAGTGTGCTAAATAAAAGACATAAAACACACCTAAGGAATACCATGGTACAGGAGCGGCTCGCATCTCAAGCCCTGCAGGCAATAGAAAAAGAAGACAGCGAGGAAGTCTGTCAGGACTGCATTATCGATGAATTCGCATTCAGATCGTCCAACAGAAGAGTGGAACTCACTCATCCTATATTCCAGTATCTTCAACGAGTGAGTATATTTCTGTGCATTTTATTATGTAAACAGTGCAATGTATATGATATGTGTGCCAATGGAGCGCCACCTTGCTCTTTGAGATATTAAACAGCACTAGCTTACATTTCACGAAATAAATTAACATGGTGTAATTATAATCACCTTGTTAGAAATAGTTTTTTTTTATTTCAGGTTATTAATAGATACAGACATGGAAATTTCACATTATTTTTGACGTCAGACTGAGTTTTAAGCTGCTGTACCCTTTTTTTTTTTTTTTTTTTTTTTTTTTTTTTTTTTTTTTTTTTTTTTTTTTTTTTTTTTTTTTTTTTTTTTTTTTTTTTTTTTTTTTTTTTTTTTTTTTTTTTTTTTTTTTTTTTGTTTCTATTGGGCAACAGTTTGTATAATTGTCTCGAAGATCGTTATAAAAATTAGTGTAATTTGTTCACACAAACCAATTTTCTCGGAAAAAGTATTACATTTTTTGCCGGTTATGTATTCTGCATTTACGCAAGAAAAACGCTTAAATAGCACCATTGTGCACCTTGAAATCCAAATTTTCTCGGGAGAGGGCACCAGGACCCCCACCTTACCCCCCTCCTGGCTTTAAGGGTTGGAGGACAGGTGAATAACAAAGTTTGAGCCCCTCAAAACTGAAATCCTGGTTACGCCACTGTAGTGTTGGCCACAGCACCGATTTCGCCTCATAACGATTCCTGTCTCATTACTACGATTATTGAGCTCACCTAGATTTATGTCTTAATAATGTACATTATTTTACACGTCTACAAATTTTTGCAGAACAAAGTATAGTGTTTAATATAAAAAACAATATCAGCGAGTGTTTTTGTTCCAACAAAAATATTTCGTCGTTTTATTAAGGCTGCAGTGTACACTATACTGTCATTATAAAGTACAAGACACGAATTTCAATATAGCCTTACAATTACCGTTATGTTTGTAATGTTGAAATAGTGCCAAGTATGTTTATATTTTAACGTCTGAAATGTTGATCTTGTACACCCTATGCCATCTGTTTACTTAAGGGAGCGGTTCAACTCAGTTTTCAACGTCTTTTTATATTTTTATATTTGTACCATGTTTTTTTCTTACTTTAGGTATACATTATGACTAAATCTTCCTCTTCGAAAATTGTTGTATCTCTCATAGTTTTCGCGTCATGATTGGTAAACGTCAAAATTTGCACTTAAAGGTTTCATGTACGCCACTATAACCAACTGACTTACCAAACCGAAAAAATTCACGGTGTATAACACTGTTGTAGGCTATGAAATGACACATATAAAAATAAAAAATTAAATATTTTTGTATTTAATAAAAAATGCTGAATTTGAAAATGAAAATTAAAAATTTATACAATGTTTTTAAAAATACAAAAATTAATTTATTTTTGTTTTTATATATGTCAAATCGTATACTATAACATTCTTATACACTGTGAATTTTTTCGGTTTGGTATGTCAGTTGGTTTTAGTGGCGTACATAAAACCGTAAAGTGCAAATTTTGAAGTTTACGACTCATTACGTGAATACTATGAGAGATACAACAATTTTCTAAGAGGAAGATTTAGCCACAATTTATGTCATAAATAAGAAAAAAATATCTGGTACAAATATAAAAAGACGTTGAAAACTGAGGTGAACCGAGTCTTAAAAAGCAACAACAAACTACGTAGTTCGGCTGTCAGCCACTAGTGCCATTCGATACGTGAATGCATCGATTTCGATTTCTCGTAGCCTCCATAACCTAAACGGATAATTTAATGCACCGATTTATGCGTGGGAATAATTAAATTTGCGGAGCTATGCTCTCAATAATATTATTGTACTTATTTTACTCGAACAACATAACTTTTCCACGAAAATTAAATCATATTGTATTTTAAGTAATTGTTTGCTTCTATCGTATTTTGTATCACTGACCATTTTCCTCGTGGAGGGTACCGCGATGTAGAAGCGGTGTCCACCGTATGCGAGTTGCATATAATATATGTATATTATACTCAATTTTTGCGATCACTGCCGCTGTAACGTTATCAAACTCCGAAAATTGCAGTGCGGTAGCGAAATGTGAGGCTTTCATAATCAGTCCAATTCCGAATGTGGTGAATACATAAAATAGCTTCTCAACGAAACGAAACTTGCGATGTTTAATGTTCGTACTCAGGCCGCAGGTCAATCGAAAACGTGAAGGTGGTAGCACCTGATTCGTTGATTCTAGATTATTAGCTAGTTCTTTCTCATTACCAAATTAAGTATCGATCTGATTAACTATAGGAAGTCACAACACAAATTTGAAACTTTACCTAGGAAGGTCAAAGCTCCCTTATGTCTGCTTAAAGTTTCTTCGTCAAGTAAATCTTTACCAGCAGTTTCATTCAAAGAATTTAACAATGTCTTACTAAGTAATAAAAACTGCTTAATTTCCTTACGCATATAGCAAAATTCTTCAGGGGTCCGATTAATGTTTTGCAAATTATAGGTTAACTTCTATGACCATATTTACTCAAAATTTAGAGAAATGGAGGACGTATACACAACCCCCTTTGGCTTGGGATGTAAATGGGCTCCTGTAACCATACCGACAGCCATAGTCTCCTCTGCAACGTGGATTGCGCGTCCTGTTGCCAGTACCATAACCAGCCACACCGTAATGATAGTCACCACCATCTGCGTCCTTCTTCAGGTAAATCAGGATTGAGAAGGTGCAACACAGCTTTCTTAGATGAGTACAGGTGCTTCAGGTCATAAATTTCAAAGTTTTTGCATACCATTTAATTTAAGTTTGTGGTTAACTGATACCTCAAATAGAAAATAGAGATCTTAGGGGTCCCAACTCAGCAACAAAGCAAATAAAACATACAAAATTGAATTTTCTTTTTCACACTGGCCAAAAAAATACTTTAAAACTGACGTTAAACATTACTACATTTTTTAATACTCTTTCCTTTAACCTTTATAGAAAGACTTGAGGATTTCTACATTAACATTTACGACTTTGGGTTGCCCCTTTATGTTTCTCTTAAGGAAGCACAGGTTAGATGAGATCGTCTTCACCGCAACTGCAGGCCATTCCAACGATGGAGGAACTTAGGCGTCAGGTCTTTCTTCATGGTGGGGGTGAAAACTAGCACCTCCTGACCTGGTTGGTACTCAACTACTCTATAATGGGGATCGTAGTGCTGCTTGGCCTGTTATTCCTGCCTCTGCGAGTTCTCCACAGCTTGTCTTTGGATGATCTTCCACCTACTCCGCAGCTGTTTGCTCTCCATTTCAACTTAGATTCAAATTTTAAAGGTTTACTATTATTATTGTGTTTACAATTATCTCCTGAATTTAATTAAACTAAGTTATGAGCTACAATTTCATCACACTGTAAAGGTGAGTTCTGCACTTCTCCTTCATTACTTTTGTCAACTTCACTGCCTAACTCAAGCCTAGCTTAACCTCAGCTTGTAATTTGGAACGGCAGCACAATTTATTTTTCTCTTTGAATATTTTCTAATTATGGATGCTGTTGTGCATAAAAATACTAAATGTTCTTAATGATTACTAATATATTTCAGTGTTATATTGACAACACAATACCTACAAAAACATCTTAACCCTAACTTTCATGAGCTTAACTTACTTAAAATAACTAGTTTATATATAAATTTTCTAACAGTAAAAGCCACAAATAATTCCACACTGCACAATAGCAACCATACCACATGCTAGCATCGGTGAGGCCGGACCGAGCTGCAAGACAAACAAATAAATTAGAGGAAATTATAATTTAATGTCTCGCAAGCACGACACTAACGTCAACAAAAACACTACCTGGCGCTTCCACTAATCTATGTTACCACGACTTTTACCTCTGTGACAGAAACTCTAAGAGATATCGCCACCACATGCTAATCGATAAAATAAACGCAAAAAGAAAACATAAGTTAATTTTAACAGAGCCATCACGAAACTCCTGACACAAACAACTACAAAAAATTCTGGGGAACGACAGCCAGAATAACAGAACCTAGGTACCAGATCACTGACTACTGTTCTGCATCCTGAAAGACTGCTGCTTACTGCAACAAATATTCTAAAACATACTACCAGAGAGAGCACAGTGTAAGCTGGCCAAAACAAATAAATACATACCTAAATAAAAAAACAAAGACCTAAAAACACCAAAGGAAGCAGTTAACCTCCACTCCAGTACAGGAGGAATTATACAAATATAGAATCTATAAAAAAAATTAAACAAGAATTCCTAATGCAAGAGTAGACAAAACTAGATAAGACACCTTAATCCAGTAATTTAAAAAAAGTTTGGCAGATTTTACTGCTGAACAAAAAACTAAGTCAGTAAGAACAAAATGCATTACATGAGCAAAGAAAAGAACACATTACAAAACAAATAATTACAATTTTTTGACCATCAACTCAGATTCGGAAAATAAATTAATAGGCCTAAGTTTACATTGAGCATAATTACTTCAAGAAAAAAAAACAAATTTTCAATTCCTACTATAGAAATATACCTCTGTTAAATTTGCATCATTTAAAAATAATAATAATAAAATAAATTTTAATTGCTGAGAATCTACCGAACACAACTGCCATGGCATTACTGATGAAACAAATAGAAAAATATTCACTATCCTCGAAGCTAATCATTTAACGGCAACAATAGACTAGAGGCATTTATTGTAAAAAATAAATATGCGAAACTTACGTAGTAAAATTAGCATTTACTGCCGTGTAGTCCAGTTTGAACGAATTTAAAAATAATAATAAAATTAACCAACAACAAACAGTTTGCTACTTTTCTAACTTCCAATAACTCGCTACACTAGTTGCAGTCCAGCCCAGGGTTTTCGCAACTAAAATAAAACAGCGTTAATAAAATGTTTGAAAGTGAATAAAAACAACTGAAATAAAAACATTACAGAATTACATATTATTTTCAATTGTCTGTAGAGTTTAACAGAATTCACAACTAAGTTTTTGTCAATTTTGACCTACTAAGTTACATCACGTCATCCATGCTTCTTACAACCACCCTGCCTGCTTGCTGTCCACCGTCCAACTGCCATTTTAAAAACTAAAATGTTAAACTATGTTAATTCTACAAACTACAAAAGGGTCTAACAATGCAAAATACCTATCTTCATCTCGCCAGCTGGTGCGACCGTCTACCGCAGGGTTCTTGCTTCTGTTTTCTACGAATGTAAGTAGTGTAATTATAGGGCTCCGGGGACAGAGGCTGGAGGCCATCTTGGATTACATCATCGCTGCCATCTCGAATTATGTCATTGCACCCATCTTTGATTACATCATCGCTGCCATCTTGGATTACATCATTGCTGCCATCTTGGATTATGTCATCGCCACCATCTTGGATTATGTCACTAAAAAATTCAATAATCGTGTTGGATCAATCCGCTATCTTGGAATAATTTATACCCTGCCATCTTGGCATAATTTACCCGCCAAATTTCAACAGTCATTTGTTTACATTCCCCTGTGCAATGAGATATATAGTAAACATAAAGGAGCAGGAGCACTTTCGGGTTGAAGGCCAATTGAACTTGTGTCGGCCATGTTTTCCATCGCCAAAACAAAGGGGCATGGCAGGTTGTTGGTTAGGGATAATTACGTTTACATACTAATAATAATAGAAAAACAAATCTTGCGATGTGTTGTGTATTTATATATGGTATATAAAGCATATAAATACCTCTGTCTATCATTTGATATTTTAGGAACGAAAGCAAACTGTAGATAAAGGATGAAAAAAACTGGCGAAAATTTGTAGGTAGCGAGGTAACTGACTCACAATCCAAATATATACATTTTAAAAATGTTATAGTAAAGATATGTGGATTAAAATATACATATTATGCATTTCAGTTGTGTGTAATCATCATTACCTCAGTTTTGTGTATAGTACACTGTAAATTTTATAAGTTAGGGTTATGTTTATAGAACTACTGATAAATGTAAATTATAAAATGTCTGAACATATGCAAATAAGCCTGCATTTATATAAACAAATTAAAAATAAATTTCTATAAAACATTCTTATTACTAAAAGAACCGTGCATATAACATGTCAACTATATCAACATTCAACAACCTTGCCCCCCCACCCTAAACCAATTTAAGAGCCTTAAACTTATACAAATAAATAGATATTCGCAATTGGTCTGTCACCATGTAGCGAGATCACTCCTTACCTGCCTTTCTAGGCTACCATTCCTAAACCCCTCCTGAACCTTCCAACTCCTAACAGTTACCAAGTCATTCTGTAAAATATTCCACTCACTGACCTCACAAGCATAGACTGTCTATCCAATTCATTATATTCCACTCCACTTGAACCTCCTCGCTGGTGTTTACTCTCCCCCATACCCTCACTTAGGTGTCAAGTTAACCCTCGCAAAACTCCCTCTCTATTCACAAGTATGTATATCCTGACCCGACTTTCAAGTCTTCTTCTGTACTTCAATGTACTCCATCCCAGTTCCTACGACATTACATATGGCCTATATATCCGTTCATCCTCTCCATCGTACCGCTGCCTTCTTCACCTACTATTCACCCATCCCATTACCCTCTTTGCACCTTTTTCCATTCCCGCACCTCTAATTCCATATATGCATCCTTCTCTGTGGCAGCATATTCCAGCCTTGGCCATACCATACCATCATGTAGTGTGCCTTTTCCTTCGGCTCCCAGTAATGAAATTCTACACAATTCAGTAAATTATATGTTTAGTTAATATTTGATTTGTATTGCTTGTAAACTGAAAAGTTCGGTACCTTTATCCTGTCGCATAGCAGCTACCCATAACATAATAAGACAATTTATCTAAACTGCATAAACAAGGCCTATAATAGTTGTAATTTGATAAATATTTTATTTTAATGCTGTAGTTAGTGTGTGAAGCCAAACACTGAGATAGGTATCACGATATGTTGTGTACTGCAGCAATTTATTGCACATTTCATGTCGGCGAGGGTACGAATTTTCTCTAGTGATACATTAATCAAGCATAGTTGTAACGGACTCGACATTAACTCGACAAACAAATGCCATAATGATAAGTATCCCAAAATATTTCTCACAATTATCGTTAAACCTACATTACAACATGCATCACCTGACAATGTTTTGACTATAGATAAAATGGCGGGCCAATTTCAAATAGACTCCACTTGATAGTCTTTGAAATAGCATCTTTCCGCCCCTACATGTTTACTATATACCTCGTCCCTGTGGCCCCACCATGTTTAATTTTTAATATACCTGTCCAACAATTAATTTTGTTAACTAATCGATTATTATATTTTGTTTTAGGAATGATTACCTGGGGTGCTACTTTAAGACACCCAATTTTTGTTTCCTATTTACTCACTTGTATTCGACTCCACTGCCTGTGTTTAACGTGATGTGTAATGTATTTTAGGCAGGACTCTCGCCCCTACACCAAATGTTTTTTTTAATCCCTACCTCCAGGCATCGAGGTTGACAAGTCTTGACAGGTATTGTATGTCACCAATGCATTTTTTTTGTTTTGTGTAATAATAACATATTTATTAAATTATTGCAGCAGCCAAAATATCAGCATCTTGGAAAAATTCTAAGTTATGTGGATGGAATCGGATAATTTCCATTCGGCAACAATGAAGCCATGGCACCGCCAAGTGAAGCTCTACCAAACTCTGTGTTTGTTTTCGATGATGTAGCTTGTCAGAAACAGGCTCGTACCCGGGAATACTTTTGCATGGGAAGACATATGTCAGTAGATTCCTTTTACCTTTGCCAGACTTATTCATGTATGCCCAAGCAGTTATTAAGAGATAATGCTAACCTATTGGTTTTAATTCGTTTGGATGACTTGAACTTGAGACACATTAACTCTGATCATATTAATACAGACATGACTTTTGATAAATTCAATGAGGTGTGTGTATTTTGTTGGAATAATTATCCTAATAGCAATGAATATAATGATGAAACACATCCGAAATTTAACATTTCCCCAGCTGTTCTCTGATGTATGAGCTGTTGTAGGTTCTGGTCTCAATCTACATAAGAAAAAATATAAGATGGGAGACTTCCAGAATATGTTTACTGGAGTGATGTTAACAAAATTGTCGACAGATTGTATCTACTAGTTGTTTCTCAGCAGGCAGGAAATAATTCCCATACAAATTAAATATCTAACATCATCGAAGAAATGTGTGAAGATGGATACGTAGAATGGATCGTCAAAACAATGCTGAAAAGCTGCACAAGCCCGCAAGACGAAATTATCCTCGATGTAAAGTGCTGGTGTTTGGTTTGAAGGATTTGCATCAAGCAGACTTGGTTGAAATGATTCTTTATGCTCGCAGGAATGAAGGCTACAAGTACACGCTGTCTGTTATTGATTGCTACAGTAAATATGCATGGACAGTGCCTGTAATTACTAAGAGAGGCAGAGATGTAACAAATGCGATGAATATTGTATTGCAAGATAAAGGTCCATCCAAGAATCTACATACTGATATCGACAAGGAATTCTACAATTCGTCATTTAGAGCACTGACATCGAAACATAAAATAAATAATTATTCAGTCCCCATTGGTCTTAAGGCCAATATCGTAGAATGTTTTAATCGGACTTTGAAGAATGAAAAGTGGAAAAAATTTTCATATCAAGAAAGCTACAAGTGGATGGATAAATTGCCCAAGCTTGTGTTAAAATATAATCAAAAAGTGCATCATACAACGAACATGAAGTCTGCAGATGTCATGGATAACATTTTACTACAAAGTGTTTAAAAAATGAGACGAAACTGAACCTGCACAAACTTAAAGCAAAGGTTGGAGACTATGTAAGGATAAAGTGAGTGAAGGGAACATTTACTAAGGAATACACACTAAACTGGAGCACTGAAATATTTAAAGTGGTCAAGATTCATCACTACAAACCAACGACTTACTACGTAGAAGACATAGAAGGCAAGGCTATTCGAGATGGTTTCTACGGCGAAGAAATTCAAGATACCAAGTATCCAAACACATATTTGGTCGAGAAGGTTTTCAAGAATAAAAGGAAATAAGATTCTTGTGCGGTGGCTTAGATTCGATACAATACATGATAGTTGGGTACGCCAATCGGACATTACATATAAAAAATGCGAATTCATATGTACGAAGGAATAAATTAAATAAATATATTACTAAAACTGTATTTGTGTATTATTATTTATTAGCAAATATCCTTTACATGAAACAGTATAAAACTGCTAATAGGGTACCTGGAAGGTAGTCTGTGATGACAACTTATACAAACTTTGAACGTGTTGGAACTCGAGGCGATGAACTGGTCGAGGTAAAGCATGTAGTTTCGTCATCTCGCTCTCGCGACTTTCGAGGAGCCTATTGGCTTAGGTTATTAAGCTCGGTGATGCAGAGCATTTGCACACGGCAGCAACTCTTTTCTCATCCTCCTTGGCTTCAGGTACTTGCTCGTGTGCAAGTTGAGAGATTTAGTGTCACCTGTGACATTCCCTAAGGCTGCTGATGTAGATTGTGACTGCATGAAGAGAGGGTAAAGTGGTCTTGCAATGCACAGACTGAAGGGAAGGGGGTGTATACAGGGAAGAGTCTCTCCCAAGCTCTTGTGACTTCAGTTTACATTAAGATATCGAGTGAGACACTTGTGTGGGACAGTGAAGGTGATGAAATGCTGGACAAACTATGTAGCACTTCCATGACAGGAGTGTCTGCTTGCCAGACATCAGCTCCACCACCACCGCTGATTCACCTACAGCAGCAGAACCCCAGCCTCTGAAGATGAAGTGGAAATAGTTGGTGTGTTTGGACCAACCAAATGACCTGCTGGCTCCTCTGGGCCATCTCCAAAACAGATGTGCAGAGGTACAGGTCGACCTGTGATGGCAGTTGCGCCTATGCTGCCAGTGGTGGTGGAGGAGGACTACGACGAAGATAGGAGGCCGAAGAGGATGAACGGGTTGGTTCCTAGAAGAAGGTGAGGAGGAGAGAGAGGACAACAATGTAGTGGAGCACTGCATGCGGCGAGAGCTCCGTGCACTGCCTGCCCATGTTCGGGGCCAACAGGAGGGGATCCTGGACCTGTGGCTCCAGCTACAGGGCCTGCACGCCATGGCGGAGATCCGCCACACCACCACTGCTTATTTCCAGGAAGATTTCCTGTTCCATCTCAGGACTTTTGTGGAACGACCTGTCCAACCACACCGGAAAACGTATACAGAGTAAATAATGTATATATATATATATATATATATATATATATATATATATAGTGTATTAGTGCGTTAATAAATGTACTATTTTTTAGACGGCCGATCTCATAGGGTAAAAGCACAGTTGGAACAGGTCTCTATGACATAGTTCGTCGGGATTCTCACCATAAGGCAGTCCAGCTTGTGATTCATTGGCTAGCCCAAAAGGTGTTTCGACAAAGCCTTTAGCCCTCAGAATCATAGCATGCAACACTGCCCCCTCCTTAAGTCTGTTCGTCCCGAACAGACACAACAGCCTCAGGTCAATCGTAGAGAGCCATTCTGTCGATGTGTACAACTTCAGGTCCTCTCGCCCGAGAGCCTCGACGAACAATTTAAAACACCACATCATTGATTTTCTTCACTATTTCGTAAGGGCCTTCCCAATTCTTCTGCAGCTTGGGACAATACCCATTCTTTCTCAGAGGGTTGTATAACCACACCAGTTGACCTTCTTGGAATGATTCATCTGGTGCATTCTTATTGTAGCGAGTCTTCATCCTGTCGGTGTTGATCCTATGTTGTCACCGAGCAAAGTTGTGAGTGTGAACCAACTTGCACTTGCATATACTCGGGATTCAATCTGGTCTTCTTCTGTCGGTCGCCCGAACATCAGGTCGCTCGGGAAACGAAGCTATCTTCCAAACAGCTTCGTTGAAGGTGTCACCTTAGTTGTTTCATGAACGACAGAGCGGTGTGCTAACAGAAACAGTGGTACTTTAGAGTCCAAATCGTTTGATGACACAGAAATTTTATTTTGGCTCCAGAAAGCTCAAATAGTGGGCTTGGCATTTGTAGCAAATCCATGTACAAACTGCCGACAATAACCTCAGAGTCCAAGAAAGCTTCTCACCCGTGCTCTGTATGTTGGTTGCGGCTAGTCATTTATTGCCCTGGTTTTTTTCTGGATTTGTCAGGATTCCATCAGCTGATACCACATGCCCTAGGAAACTTTCTTTTGGAATAGATATCACTTCTTGGAAACCAGTTTCAGACTTGCAGCAGCCACTTTATGGAACACTGAATCTAATCTGGTAAGGTGTTCTTCAAATGTTTAACCTGTGACCGCGATGTCATCGAAGTAAACTTAGCAAACATCTAGAGATGGGATCATTTTCATTAGTCGTTCGAAGGTAGCAGGGTCATTGCATAGCTCAAATGTCTTGACTTTGAATTACCAATTTCCTTTTCCTTGCACAAAGAAGGCTGTCTTCTCCCTGTCCACTTGTGCCAACACACATTGCCAGTAGCCACTCTTCATGTCAAGTGTAGAGAACCACTGTGGCCCTGTCAGTCCGTACAGCATGTCATCAATCCTGGGAATGGAGTAGCAGTCTTTCTGGTCAGATCATTCAGCCGGCAGTAATACACACAGATTCTTGAGGAATCATTTTTCTTCTTAACTAGCACAACATTTGACGACCAAGGACTGACTTATGGCTCGATCACATCCAAGTCATTCATTTTCTTCAAGATGCCATCCACAGTTTCTTGTGTAGCCAGGGGCAGTCACCTTGGGGGTTGCTTGATTAGACTAGCTTCTCTTGCATCAATGTGGTGTTGAGCAGTGGATGTTCTACCAAGGTCAAGTGACCCACATGAGAAAGTTTTCTTGTTTTTCTTCAGAAGTTCTGAAACAGTCTTTTCTTGTCTTCAGTTCAAGTTTTCACCAGTTCTAGTCAGTAGTTCCTTGAGTGGTTCTGGCATAGTCCCATTAAGGTCACCTGACTGTATGGCTCCTTTGTTGTTTGTAGTTATTTGGGAGACTTGTTTGCGCACTCCTATTGTGGCCCCTTCCTCAAGCTGGATTGCCCTGTCCGACAATTTTACCATTCGAACAGGTAGATTTCCAGAGACCGGCGATACCAATGTTATTGCTACCACCACTTCATCAGGTAAGCCGCTTCCTTTTTCCACATGTTCGACCAGAAATATGCGCCCCACAAAATTGCCTTGACAGTGTGTGGGGATTACAATTTCACTCGATGCTGGCAAAACTGTTGTCTCGCAACAGATCACTGCAGCTGGTTGACGAGAAACATTCACTTAGTGGAATCATTACCGTTTCCTATTTGCCAGCCCTTAGTACTCCCGTCATAGTGTCTATACAGCACACTAACTTGTGTAACACATCCAGGCCCAATAAATATTAATCTTCAGTGTCGGCTATGTACACTTCGTGCTCAATGCAGAGGTCACACAACTTAAACTGCACCTTTCTCTTCCCCTTCTCTGGTGTGGTCTTGCCTGTTACCGCCATCAGAAAGCTTTGTCTATAATTATGGCCCTTTGAATGCTGGGGAGAAGACCTCAAGATGTCCGGTCGGGCAACAGTAACGGCTGCTCCGGTGTCTACAACAATGAGGCAAGTAACATTATCCAGACTGCCCTCCAATGGGATTATATCAAACTCTTGTTTCACTGAGTGTACTTGAAGAAATACTGGGGTCTTATCTCCCACAGTCACCGACCTTCGCCCCGTAAGACCGGTGCTTACATGTTTCTCATGGACTGGCCAGATTGGGCACTTTCACCCTGCTCTTGGTTTCTGTTTTTCTGTAACCATTGTGGACACTGGGCTCTCAGGTATCCGGGTTCTCCACATTCCCAACAGCTTGTCGTCACTGTTTTTGAGGGCGGGGTGTAATCGAAGTGAATTTGTTCTTAAATGCATTAATTGTGGTTTCCATTCACTTCAGGGTGTTCTCTAGGCAGTTGTCTTTCTCGTCGCCCGACAGTGCGACCACCCGCACAACACACCGAGTTGATGGCCGTCTTGCAGATTCTACCTCCAGTACTCTGGCCAGGGCATCCTGCACAGACCTAGGGGCCGCTAGGTGCACTGCTTAGCACACCTCTACATCGGCGAAGGCATCGACGAAGGAGCCGACTGCTGTGATATCTCATGACTGTTCTGGACACCCCTCGATCGATAAATGGGCGAGTCGCGCAATGTCCTGCCACAATT
This sequence comes from Medauroidea extradentata, assembly GCA_003012365.1. Lineage (NCBI taxonomy): Eukaryota > Metazoa > Arthropoda > Insecta > Phasmatodea > Phasmatidae > Medauroidea > Medauroidea extradentata. Next base: position 40,544 of record PNEQ01012000.1, on the reverse strand, counting down.
CTTGCAGAGGCTCCCCTGATCAAAGGGTGCGGTTCCTAGGTTGGGCTAGTTGGGCAAGTTGGGCAAGTCGTGAGTACTTGTCTCCGAAGCACAGCTCCAGGGCAGTAACTAATGTCGAGTATTCCAGACATTGTTGTTCTGGAAGCGACTGGAGTATACTGAGGGCAGATCTCCTCAGCACAGCTGCAATATAGTAGGTGAGTAGTGTAGTAATGCCGGTTCTATTGCAGGAGCCTAGGAGCGGGATCGGGGGATGTGTTCAGTATTTGTCTCGTAATTATTTGTGTATGGTCTTCCCACCGTTTTCGTCTCTATCCGTTGTCTTGATTCCTAGCAAATTTTTTTTTAATTATATAGTTAACTTCTAGGTCGGGCTGCAAGTAGTTACTGGTCGTCTCCTAGGTGGTGTTGATTATTTAGACTTTGGTACTGAGTCTTTCCACCAGGAGAGCTAGTAGCTATACCAATCGTTTTGGTTCCAGTGTCGTCTGCTAGATAGTGTTAGTGTTGTATCTACTAATGGTTCAGCCTGTCTCCATTTCCAGGTCTTACAGTTAAGAACGCTACTCTACCTAACCTAACTAACCTTTTTTTTTGTTTCCGTCCATTATCTTAATTCCTAGCAAATATTTTTTTTTCTTTTCTTTTAATTTTTTTTGAGTTAATCTCTATGTCTGGTTGCAAGTAGTTACTGATCGTCTCCTAGGTGGTGTTGATTACTAGGACTTTGGTGCTGGGTCTTTCCACCAGGAGAGCTAGTAGCTACACCAATCTTCTTGGTTCCAGTGTCGTCAGCTAGATAGCGTTAGTGTTGTATGTACTAATGGTTCCGTCCGTCTCAATTTCCAAGTCTCACCGTTAGGTGCGCTACCCCACCTAACCTAACCTAATCCAACCTAACCCACATACGGAGCAGGCGTAGTTGTGTGGGGAGCAGTGCGGAGCAGGCGTAGTTGTGTGAGGAGCAGTGCGGAACAGGCGTATTTGTGTGCAGAGCAGGGATAGTTATGTGTGGAGCGGGCATATTTATGTGCGGAGCAGTGCGGCGCAGGTGTAGTTGTGTGCGGAGCAGGTGTATTTGTGTGCGGAGCAGGGGTAGTTATGTGCGGAGCAGGTGTATTTGTGTGCGGAGCAGGGGTAGTTATGTGTGGAACGGGCATATTTATGTGCGGAGCAGTGCGGAGCAGGCGTAGTTGTGTGTGGAGCAGGTGTATTTGTGTGCGGAGCAGGGGTAGTTATGTGCAGAGCGGGCGTAGAAAATAGTTGCGATTGCTGCTTAGGTTGTGGTTGAAGTTCTTGTTTTAACCTCCTACCAAGTAACATGCCTAACATAATCTTCATTCTTTCTTTAACCTAACACTTGTTTTCCTTTGTATGGAAGACTTGTATTACTTTTTTAACTCATGTACTACTTTTAAGATTTCTTTTACCCTTTCCACACCTCATCTCTCCTTTTTTTCTCCACCGTCCTCTAACAAATCACATGTCTAACCTTGTCTCTGTTCTTCCTTTAACCTAACACTTGTTTTCTCTTGTATGTATGACTTGTATTACTTTTTTTAAACTCGTGTACTGCTTTCAAGTATTTTTATTACTCCCTCCCCACCACTTCTCACTATTTTTCTTCAGCATCGTCTACCAAGTCACATGTCTAACCTTGTCTTTGTCCATTCTTTAACCTAACACTTGTTTTCCCTTGTATGTATGACTTGTATTACTTTTTTTAAATCGTGTACTGCTTTTAAGTATTTTTATCACTCCCTCCACACCTCTTCTATCGCTATCCCTCCACACTGCTTTTCTCTACTTCCCAACCCTCCTCTCTCTCCACCAACCTCTCTCTCTCTCTCTCTCCCTCTCACTCCATCCTCCTCTCTCTCCCCTCCTCTTTCATGCTCTAACTCCATATTTTATGTCACTTACTGTAGTACTTCAATTTTTTGTACCTATTATTTTTGCTTCGGGAAACCTATTTACAAAAAAAAATACAACCCAATATACAGTTTTAGGAATTTTATTGCAAAAAAAATTATTATTTTGTATACATTTATATTCAATAACATTCTCGAGCTGTTGTGAGACATCGGATATACTGTATATCGGTAACTGTCCTCAGTGATGCGGTAATGTTGCTTAAACAGTTTCGTGATGTAATCTTAGCGAGTCTCGTGATTTCTTCGCTAGCCTTCTCGTCGCATCGCTAATTCTTGTAGCTGCTAGTAGTGTACCACACCTCTCTTCATTACAGTCTTCCGGTGGTATGGATGTTGCGTTAAGTTCTAGACCTTGTCTAATAACAACATTTCCGCTTATTGTGCAGTCCTTTTTCGATGTAGTCAGGATCCAAGACACTGTCGGGAGAGATGTTTCATCACATTACTAACACTCGGTACAATTTTGCTAAGGAATATTATGCTACTGTGATAAACTTTAAATAGTATCTGTATAATAAACACATCTTACCATTATTCAGAGTATCCATGTGGTACAGTGTTGACTCCGTCTTCGCACACACATCGCTTGTCGTCTAGCCAAGTAAGCGCGAGTTTGTTGCTACACTCGGAATATAGTTTCTTCTTCCGTGATCTTATGCTATGTACAGTAACTTGCATAGCCTTCTCTTTGTTCAGAGCCCTGATGTAGTGATGGAAGGTAATTTTCTTTTTGATCACACATTTCTGGATTCCTTTAGCCTTTTTACATACATTCTCACAACACCTGTAGGCATACATCTTTGCACGCAGTCCTACAAACTCAGTCATAGGCACACCGTTACATTCGTATTTTAATTTGCCTATAACCTTTTGTTTTGAGGAGAGTAGCATGGATGGTCGACAGGATAGGCTGACATATCGAATTCATCATGAAAGTCAGGATCGGTGAACATGTCTTGATAAAAGTCACCGGTTTTAATGTCTTAGATGAAACTGTCGGTGTCCATGTAGGCCAACTGCAAGTCATCACCGTACTTAACCTTCATTATATCATAATGGAATCGCTACATGAGCGTCTTTGACAGGTCAAGTACTGCAAGGCCGGCATAGATGGGCTTGTCAAACAGGATTGCTTCATGCTCAAGTTTCACAAGCGACAGATTTTCTGAGTAAATAATTCTGTCTTTGAAGGCAGGTTTAGCAACTAGTTTCTTGAGTCGCTTTTCATTACACACAAGACTCATTCTTTGTCTGTTGCGCTTGTTTTCCATGAGCTTCCCATAGACCGCGTTGTTAGCCAGCTTGTAAAAGTCCTTTTCAAATTCATTTGCTGCTGCTGCACGTCTAGCTGTATTCAGCTGGATGTATGGCTTTAGCCAGGCGCTTTGCTCAAACTCCAACACACTGTGAATTTTGGTCACTTTAAGACCATGGCTAACAGCTTGTTTGAGCATTACATAGTGAGCGATATAATTATTCTTATCTACCAATGTAGTCATCAGTTTCTTCTGTGATGATTCCGGAGGACATTCGTTTACCGGCAGAAATGGTAGATCTTAGTGTTCCTTGTATAGTTTAGGAGGATACATTACATCACATTCAATGATGTATCCCACAGGGGAGGTGTCCGACACACTCATGATGTCTAGGTCTGTACTGGACCACTTGAAATTTCTTATAGGTAGAAGCAGATTCATAGCCCAACCATACAAGTTATTAGCATTCAGGTACTGTAGATAAGTTGCTGGCTGCATAGGATTGTATGTCTCACCCTCATACTTGTTATTAGAAACACAGTGCCGCTTCACGCACTGAGCCACACCCCCTCGAATACCTCTCTCGAGGAACAAGTACATATCATAATCTGTCAGAAGTTCGAGCTTCACTGCTGTTGCCTTCAGCATAGCATCGAATGCATATCCGGGTAAACCTACATAATGCACACAGTCCAGTCCGTAAGTTTTTAGTCAGAGGCTGCGAAAATTTTCAAATACATCTGCGAGTAGGAGAACATCTGTTTTCAAGTAAATGTCATGTAAATTTCGGGCTCGCTTTACCTAATGCTTTAAGCATCGTGCCTTAATATAGTTAAACACTTGATTAATGTTTTGCTAGTTTGTGACGCGACTAGAATAAAGCTGACGGGAAAGTCGTGTGTGTCACAGACGGCCAGTACAAATACCGCCGACTTTAACACCAAACCGCATTTCCGTAACATATTAATATTTCCCATGAGTTATTTTTCAATTTCGTAAAGCCTATACACGGGTGAATTAAGAGAACAAAGTAGAGTGTACGCTCGCGATGACTTAGCCCTGGGTTCGAGGCTCGAAAACCATATAAGTTTATTTCGTTTCATCACCGATTATAGTTGCGGATATTTAAACTAGATATACTTATTACGGATATAAAATTAACTTTTACACTATAGAGAAGGCGAAGACCGGTACGTAGAGCTATGTAAAAAATGTTGTCAAAAACGATATTTCGCCTGCTGGGAAAACGTCCTGTTGTACATTATGATGTATAAATCCCTTGTACTGACTACAAATTAAAGTTCCGAGTATCTACCTCTCTACTGTAGTGTTTGTCGATTCTCACCATGTAAATACATGTTAGCATCTTGGCGAACCATACATACTACCGCCCGAATTCTTTCTCCCGTCACTGTAAATTAAACCTTGCTGTTATTGGGTCCTGAAAAATAAAATTTACTATCGGGAAGCCTAAAGCTAACAGTAAAAGATGTCGAGTCGTGTTACTGTTTCGGAACTATCCCTCTCGCGTTCTTTGCATGTACCAGTATTCAAACTAATACCTGCCGGCTAGCGAGTCTCACGAGTTCGATGATTTATTTATCATCACGGCTAACTATTACAGAGATCGCTATCGAATAAAGTCCTGACCAAGAAATAGTTGTTCAGTTACTAAGAAAAACAACTTTTATAGGCATATTATAAGTATTTTTTAACTATAGTACGTAATTAATCCAGGCCACAACACATACAGGATGCTCTATACAATGCGATTAATACATTTTTCGTGAGGCAAGTTCTTTACAATTTTTTTAAGAAAAAAATCTGTAATTTAATACTGTGCGCACCCAGTACATTAATAAAAATTTCGTGAAAAACAGGACCTAACACGTGTACATACATCTGACTGAATGAGACCTCTGTTATTTACGTTAAAGGCTATGAATACTAACAAAGTGTAAGTAAAGTGTACGAAATAAGTTAAGAGACGAGAGCACGAGGGTATATAAGCAGCCGCACTAGGTTCCAAGCTCATTCGCTGTTTGTCTACCATCCGAGTACTATCTCTGTACGCACAGCCTACTTCGAGTACTTATTAAGTATACTACATTGAGCTCATCGTGCTATTTAGCTACTGAATAGTATATACATCAATGTTTTAGGTTAGAGTATAGAGAATTAATCAATTTTATGTTAGGTTCGCGGTTTGTGTAAGAACAAATTAGTGTAATGGAAGGGCTGTATTCCTCAGTTAAGGTTAGTTGTTGCACGTTCTGTGGTAAAGTCTTTACTTTACAAAATAATATGCTGATACATGAGAAGAATTGTGACTTCAATCCACGTCGTGAAGAGCAACTAATTTGTGAGCGGTGTGGTTTATCAACCACTCGCAAAGACAAGCTAATTAAGCATTTACGTACCTGTAATAGTAATGTTAAGACAGAAGTGACTACCCGCTGTAAGTATTGTAAGAAGCAGTTCACCGAATCTCGCAATACTCGCCGACATGAAGCAGGTTGTGAGCATAACATGGAACGAAATCTGCTTAAGTGTAACTACTGCAGTGTCTATTTTGCTCGTCGTGACAATCTGGCTATGCACTTGAAGATCTGTAAGGGTAAAGTTGCACGACTAGCTCAGAAAAAGCTATGTGTACAACCGTCGGAATCCGCTCGGCCGTCCTGCTCCAATACGCCATCAACCCGTCCTAAAATCGTAGTAGGGTCTGGTACGGCAACAGAGTTCGGGTTCGTCGAGGCAGAAACTGCATTCCGTGGGAATGTGAAGCTTATGTGGTGGAGAATGATGTCATGGCCAGGGATATATGTGTATATCTGAATGACATGTATGTAAATATAGTAGGTCAGTTGAGAAAGGATGTGGAAAACTATGGTGCTCTTAAATTTAAAATTTTACTGGAATGTGATTATGTTAAGCCAGCGCCATTCGATGAGCGAATAGATAAACGAGCGTTTAAGACAAAAAATGTGCCCGTCTATAATGCAGATGGTATTGAAAATGCTGTGTTAGGAAGTATTTCGAAACTGTGTACTGAAGAGCGTGAATACTCTGAGAAAGGATCAGGATGGACGCTCGTCTCTGTCAACTGCCTGCAGCTGAGAGTTAACAAACTCGACCCACTGAGAGCATCGTCATGGATTGACTTGCCAAATTCTATAAAGATGAAAAGAGCAGTCATCAACCCTAGAAACAATGACAATGAATGTTTTAAATGGGCTGTGTTAGCTAGGTTCAACAAAGGAAATAATCCTGAAAGAGTGAGCGAGCGATATTATAAAGTCCAATATAGGTACGATTTTACCGGTATTACTTTCCCAACACCGGTAAGAGAAATCATAGCTTTTGAAAAGAAGAATCCCGAGACATCAGTCAATATTTATTGTCTGGACGAGAAGACAGAAAAGGTTTTCCCCCTCAGAGTAACAGACAAAGAAAAGGACGATCATATCGACTTGCTGCTTTTGTCAGAGGAAGATAACAACCACTAATGTTACATTTCAAATTTATCTCGACTCATATGTACGCAAGTGACAGCACATGATCATAAAGTCTACACCTGCAAGAAATGTCTGAAGTTCTACCACGACACTCCACAGGTGACGGGACTTACAGGCGAACAAGCCTTGACCCAACACAAAAAGTACTGTTCGAGTAATGCACCACTCCGTTCTGAAATGCCACAGCTAGGGTCTGATAGGAGGCCTCCTTTGCTATGTTTCAAGAACATTCAACACCAGACTAAACTGCCGGTTGTTGTGTACTCTGATTTTGAAGCTGCATTGATTCCAATCCAGGCCTGTCAACCTGATCCTAAGAAGGCATTTACAATGGCATACCAGAAGCATGAAGCATATAGCTTCTGTATTTTTGTGCAAATTGATAATGATGTCATACCAGCCGCATTGACGATACAACTGCCTCAAGAACCTATCATTTACACAGGAACAGATGCACCTAAGATTTTCATAGAAAAAATCGTTGATATAGGTAGGAAAGTGAAGATGATCTACGACACTTCATTACAGATGCTGCCACTAACACCAGTACAAAGTGTCGCATATCTCCAGGCCAACAGATGTTGCCACTGTGATGGGAGCTTCAGTAAAAGCAACGTGATGGTGTGCGATCACTGCCACTTTAGTGGAAAGTACATTGGTGCGGCCTGTAACCAATGTGATCTGCTCAGAAGACGTCCAAAGAAGCTTCCTGTATTTTTTCACAACCTAGCATATGAAGAAAACTTTATCTTCAGAGAAACTGGTATACGACAGCAAGGACACTACCATCATCCCACAAAACGAAGAAAAAATGATTACATTTGGAAAATTACTCTGTGACAAGTTCACTATACAATTTATCGACAGTTTTCGTTTCATGGCTAGCAGCCTAGCGGCATTAGCAGGAAATCTGCCTGCAACTAAATTCTGCAACACTATGAAATTCTTTTGTACCGACGAGTTTGAACTAGTAAGAAGGAAGGGAGTGTTTCCCTACGACTACGTCGACAGTATCAGAAGAATAGAAGAGACAGAGCTACCACCAAAGGAAAAGTTCTACAATCGACTGACTGATACTCACATTAGTGATTCAGAATACGAACATGCACAGGCTGTGTGGGGAAAATTCGCTTGCAAAACCTTGAAGAATTACACAGACATCTACTTGAAAAAAGATGTTCTCCTACTCGCAGATGTATTTGAAAATTTTCGCAGCCTCTGACTAGAAACTTACGGACGGGACTGTGTGCATTATGTAAGTTTACCCGGATATGCATTCGATGCTATACTGAAGGCAACAGCAGTGAAGCTCGAACTTTTGACAGATTATGATATGTACTTGTTCCTCGAGAGAGGTATTCGAGGGGGTGTGGCTCAGTGCGTGAAGCGGCACTGTGTTTCTAACAACAAGTATGATGGTGAGAAATACAATCCTATGCAGCCAGCAACTTATCTACAGTACCTGGATGCTAATAACTTGTATGGTTGGGCTATGAATCTGCTTTTACCTATAAGAAATTTCAAGTGGTCCAGTATAGACCTAGACATCATGAGTGTGTCGGACACCTCCCCTGTGGGATACATCATTGAATGTGATGTAATGTATCCTCCTGAACTATACAAGGAACACAAAGATCTACCATTTCTGCCGGTAAACGAATGTCCTCCGGAATCATCACAGAAGAAACTGATGACTACATTGGTAGATAAGAATAATTATATCGCTCGCTGTATAACGCTCAAACAAGCTGTTAGCCATGGTCTTAAGGTGACCAAAATTCACAGTGTGTTGGAGTTTGAGCAAAGCGCCTGGCTAAAGCCATACATCCAGCTGAATACAGCTAGACGTGCAGCAGCAGCAAATGAATTTGAAAAGGACTTTTATAAGCTGGCTAACAACGCGGTCTATGGGAAGCTCATGGAAAACAAGCGCAACAGACAAAGAATGAGTCTTGTGTGTAATGAAAAGCGACTCAAGAAACTAGCTGCTAAACCTGCCTTCAAAGACAGAATTATTTACTCAGAAAATCTGTCGCTTGTGAAACTTGAGCATGAAGCAATCCTGTTTGATAAGCCCATCTATGCCGGCCTTGCAGTACTTGACCTGTCAGAGACGCTCATGTACCGATTCCATTATGATATAATGAAGGCTAAGTACGGTGATCACTTGCAGTTGGCCTACATGGACACCGACAGTTTCATCTATGAAATACGAACAGGTGACTTTTATCGAGACATGTTCACCGATCCTGACTTTCATGATGAATTCGATACGTCAGCCTATCCTATCGACCATCCGTGCTACTCTCCTCAAAACAAAAATGTTATAGGCAAATTTAAATACGAATGTAACGTTGTGCCTATGACTGAGTTTGTAGGACTGCGTGCAAAGATGTATGCCTACATGTGTTGTGAGTATGTATGTAAAAAGGCTAAAGGAATCCAGAAATGTGTGATCAAAAAGAAAATTAGCTTCCATAACTACATCAGGGCTCTGAACAAAGAGAAGGCTATGCAAGTTACTGTACATAGCATAAGATCACGGAAGAAGCAACTATATTCCGAGTGTAGCAACAAACTCGCGCTTACTTGGCTAGACGACAAGCGATGTGTGTGCGAAGACGGAGTCAACACTGTACCACATGGATACTCTGAATAATGGTAAGACGTGTTTATTATACAGATACTATTTAAAGTATATCACAGTAGCATAATATCCCTTAGCAAAAATGTACCGAGCGTTAGTAATGTGATGAAACATCTCTCCCGACAGTGTCTTGGATCATGACTACATCGAAAAAGGACTGCACAATAAGCGGAAACGTTGTTATTAGACAAGGTCTAGAACTTAACGCAACATCCATGCCACCGGAAGACTGTAATGAAGAGAGGTGTGGTACACTACTAGCAGCTACAAGAATTAGCGATGCGACGAGAAGGCTAGCGAAGAAATCACGAGACTCGCTAAGATTACATCACGAAACTGTTTAAGCAACATTACCGCATCACTGAGGACAGTTACCGATATACAGTATATCCGATGTCTCACAACAGCTCGAGAATGTTATTGAATATAAATGTATACAAAATAATAATTTTTTTTGCAATAAAATTCCTAAAACTGTATATTGGGTTATATATTTTTTTGTAAATAGGTTTCCCGAAGCCAAAATAATAGGTACAAAAATTTAAGTACTACAATAAGTGACATAAAATATGGAGTTAGAGTATGAAAGAGGAGGGGAGAGAGAGGAGGATGGAGTGAGAGGGAAAGAGAGAGGATGGTGGAGAGAGAGGAGGGTTGGGAAGTAGAGAAAAGCAGTGTGGAGGGATAGCGATAGAAGAGGTGTGTAGGGAGTGATAAAAATACTTAAAAGCAGTACACGAGGAAAAAAAGTAATACAAGTCATACATACAAGGGAAAACAAGTGTTAGGTTAAAGAAAGGACAAAGACAAGGTTAGACATGTGACTTGGTAGAGGATGCTGAAGAAAGATAGTGAGAAGTGGTGGGAGGGAGCAATAAAAATACTTAAAAGCAGTACACGAGTTTAAAAAAAGTAATACAAGTCATACATACAAGAGAAAACAAGTGTTAGGTTAAAGGAAGAACAGAGACAAGGTTAGACATGTGATTTGTTAGAGGATGGTGGAGAAAAAAAAGAGAGAAGAGGTGTGGAAAGGGTAAAAATAAATCTTAAAAGTAGTACATGAGTTAAAAAATTAATACAAGTCTTCCATACAAAGGAAAACAAGTATTAGGTTAAAGAAAGAATGAAGATAATGTTAGGCACGTTACTTGGTAGGAAGTTAAACTAGAACTTCAACCACAACCTAAGCAGCAATCGCAACTATTTTCTACGCCCGCTCCGCACATAACTACCCCTGCTCCTCACACAAATACACCTGCTCCACACACAACTACGCCTGCTCCGTCCATAAATATGCCCGCTCCACACATAACTACCTCTGCTCCGCACACGAATACACCTGCTCTGCACACAACTACGCCTGCTCCGCACACAACTACGCCTGTTCCGCACTGCACCGCACATAAATATGCCCGCTCTGCACATAACTACCACTGCTCCGCACACAAATACGCCCGCTCCGCACTGCTCCGCACACAAATACGCCTGTTCCGCACTGCTCCCCACACAACTACGCCTGCTCCGTATGTGGGTTAGGTTGGATTAGGTTAGGTTAGTTGGGGTAGCGCACCTAACGGTAAGACTTGGAAATGGAGATGGACGGAACCATTAATACACAACACTAACGCTATCTAGCAAGACGACACTGGAATTAAAAAAAACTACTGGTAAAGCTACTAGCTCTCCTGGTGGAAAGGCTCAGTACCAAAGTCACAATATATAAACGCCACATAGGAGACGATCAGTAACTACTACAAACCAGACATAGAGGTTAACTCTAAAAAATTAAAAGAAAACACAACTACGCCTGCTCCGCACTGCTCCGCACATAAATATGCCCGCTCCACATATAACTACCCCTGCTCCGTTCACAAATACGCCCGCTCCGCACTGCTCCGCACACAAATACGCCTGCTCCGCACTGCTCCCCACACAACTACGCCTGCTCTGTATGTGGGTTAGGTTGGATTAGGTTAGGTGTGGTAGCGCTCCTAACGGTGATACTTGGAAATGGAGACGGACTGAACCATTAGTACATACAACACTAACGCTATCTAGCAGACGACACTGGAACCAAAACGATTGGTATAGCTACTAGCTCTCCTGGTGGGAAGACTCAGTACCAAAGTCTAAATAATCAACGCCACCTAGGAGACGACCAGTAACTACTTGTAGCCCGACCTAGAAGTTAACTATATAATTTAAAAAAAAAAGTTGCTAGGAATCAAGACAACGGATAGAGACGAAAACGGTAGGAAGACCATACACAAATAATTACGAGACAAATACTGAACACATCTCCCGATCCCGCTCCTAGGCTCCTGCAATAGAACCGGCATTACTACACTACTTAGGTGTGTTGCTGGTCAGATCAACCATTTATCGTTGCCACTATCTCGAACTTATTTTGGTACTCTCGCCACGGAGTCTGGCCATCGTAAAGAGCAGGCTTGACAGAAATCCCCTTTCCAATGTTCGATGGAGACACACCAGATATACAAATATGTTGCAGCCCATTTCCTGCCTGGTTGTAAATCACACTACAGCCTGATTCAAACTTCGTGGTCTTCTCTTCGCCGCCTTCAGGTATTGATTCAACAATGACCTTGTCTTCTCCGGTAACAAGATGGCTACCTTCATGATCCTGATGAAAATCTTGCCACTCCTACTTTAGATAATTTATTTGCTGCTCTACCTTTTCGTTTATGTTGTATAATTTCTGGTACACAAACTCTTTCATATCGTTTATTTTTCTGGCCACTATTTCGTTCACTTTATCTAACATTTCACTTACGTTCTCAATTTTCTTAGTCATTTTCATTTATATTATCTATTTTCTTATCTACATTTTCATTTACACTATCTACATTTGCATTCACCGAGTTTATTTGGCAAATAAATTGGCTACTCATTACCTCGATTAGTGCCTTCAGTGCTTCTATTTCTGCTGACAAGCTTCTTGTAATCATGCACCTTTACAATTGAAATTTTTACATAGCATTTACAAAAAGTACTTCAATTTAATTAAATAGCAATTGTGCACAAAGATTTAACTTACTTATGCCGCTATCCCACTTCTGACACCAGTGTTTCACGTTTAGCAAAAACTTACAAGTGGGCAATTCTGAGCTCTTTGGGATAGAGGTATTATAAGCAGAAATAAACGAGCTTAATTAAGTTCTTGATTTACTAGCTCACAAAGTTTACAAAAATACACGAAACAGTAATTAACTATGACATTCACAGCACTCTTATAATGCACACAATTACTACTGTACCGCATAAATGTTAACTAACTTTGACAACTAAGAGCAACAATGTTTACCATTAATTAATTAAAGACTACAAATCACAATAAAAATTCAGTCACATACCCAATCAACAGTCTTTCAAATGGTGAAAATGTCCAACTTAACAGTCCGAAGTGGTTATGGCTCGCCATGTCCTGCGCAGCACCCTGAGTGCACCACTGTCTTCAATCTTGAGGTCTTCGGTTCGACTCCCGTCGCGCACCTCCTTGTTGTCCATCGACCCGCAGCAACAGTCCTCTTGTTTTACCGAATACTGCTGCAGAGGTATGTGCCGGCAGCCTCACAGTAGACTCTGACATCAACAAGATGTCTTCACTAGTCTCTCTCCACAGTCATAGCACCTTATTCTAGCACGACCAATAGCGAACTCTCCCTAAATCTGTTGACTCGCAGTTTATATACTTCGGCAAAACTCCGGGGAATCATCATATTTCAGGGGTCTAAAAATGTACATTACATCATGCTTCGGACATGACTTGAGTCTCGTAGGCCGATCTCATAGGGTAAAAGCGCAGTTGGAACCGGTCTCTACGATGTAGTTCGTCGGGATTCCCACCATGAGGCAGCCCAGCTTGTTTTTCATGTGCTAGCCCAAAATGTGTTTCGACACAGCCTCCAGCAATCAGAATCACAGCATGCAACACTACCAATTTTTCTGTAAATCACCTGTAAAATATAATAAATGATTTAGGAGAAGCCTGAGAGATACTGAGCCACTATTACAAGATATTGGTTTTAGGTTAAGTCATGTAACAATCAGAATACATGCTTTTCCAGCTAAACAGCAAAAAAATAATTGCATTGCATTGTCCAGGAGGTGGTGGACAATATCACTGCATTGCAGACACCATATTCTTGTTTACAAGCACAGCTTACTACACTTGTAGAAATCTACCATACTTGCATGCAAGCATTGTTTTTATTTGGAATGCAAATAAACAAAACAATTTTTACAAGACCTTTTACTTCTAACTAATACTTTATTAGACCATATGTTTATGGAACAGGCTCCAGGGGGCAAGCCAGACATGCACACAAACATCTGCTGTACCCCACTCGATACCACCAGGGCCATGTTCCATATAAGTGTGGTCCAACACTTTACAAGTGAATTCGCTTGTAACTAATAAATTATAAAGTTATTGTGTTCCACAAAACATTTCTTCTCATTTGTAAAGTATTAGTCAATATTTATTGGCTACAAGTAACTTTTTCATGAATTACTATTGTTCTGTTCCCTAAAAATATTACTAATAGTAAAAGGCTTGTAACTTGTATGAAATTCCCCACAAGTGAAGAAAGGCTTGATAATAAATTATTAATTGTAGTGTATAACTCCAAAACATATATGGTCAAGTGTCAGTGAAAGGGAAGCTGAACACCTTAGAAATGTCTGTAGATTCAGGGAACATATCAATTTTTCTTTACATTCACCTGTAGAATATAAAAAATGTTTTAGGTTAAGCGTGACAGGTATAGCGCCACTATTAAGGTTAGGCTACATTCGTAATAACACGGTCACAGTACGCAAATAGCACAGCAGCGCACAAACAGCACAGAATACCATGCTACATTCGCGCACAACATAAAAATATTTTCGAAATTATTTGAGAGACTATTTTCTGTGTTGAATTGCTTTTTTCTCCCCTTTCGTAACTAAATATAAGCATAATATGTGTTGTTGTTCTTCGTGCGTGAAGATTAAAATAAATAATTACTTTTACACAACTTCGTAAATATTTAAATATACTACTGTGGTATCCGCAATGCTTCATGATTGGCTGAGCACAGAACACGGCGCACAGCGCACAGAAAAGTTAAAAATTCTTCAACTTCTTGTGTGTGTATTGTGTTCTATTTTCCTGTGCGTGTGCTGTGCGTCCATGAAGTAGCTGCTATCTATTTACACACGTTTAACTTCCGTGCGTCTGTGCTGTTTGTGTGCTGTTGCCGATGAAGCCTAGGTTTAAGGTTAGGATATGTAACAAAAGTTGATAAATAAAACATCTTTCCTTGCAGGAATAAAGAAAGTTGACAAATAAAACATCTTTATTTGTAAAAATGCTGTTCAAAATAGATAATTTGGTCTCTTTGGACACCACATTTTTTTTACAAGCACAGCTGACTACGCTTGTAGAAATCTACTGTAATTACAAGTAAATATCGTTCTTCTTTGGAACACAAATATACATTACCATACTTTACAAAACATTTTACTTGTAACTAATAGTTTATTAGACCATACTTTTTATGGTACTGGATCCAGGCCAGCCAGCTGCACCAGTCAACGCCCCCGCCTCTCACCTAGCAAACCGCAAAAACTCAGTCCAAAACGTAAACCCTACTATCCAAACCCCGGACAAAAGAGAAAAATATTCTACCACAAAAAATACCAAAATTCCACAGCCACTTTCAAATACAATTCCTAACAAAACATTTATGAAAACTACGACATTACAATTATTTAGATCCAATGATGAAAAATAAAAGTTTAGGAAGAAGAAAACAAAGACAAATTTTAACCATGCTCAAAACTTAACGACTCGAAATGTATAGGCGTAACAATATGTATATGTTCTGTATTAATTGATAGATTATTGGGTCATTTGACTGTATAGACACACTGAATAAGACATCAACACTTACTGTACTGACGAACAAATTTCAACCCAAATAAGCGAATTGAAAGGCTATAAACAGAACGTTTTTTTTTACACATGCGATTGCGGGCTGATGTTGCCGTATTGCAGAAAAACCCACAATAACACAGCAACACAAAGTAAGAAAAGCTAATAACGTGTAGTCAACAGACATAAAAGATACAGATAATTCCTTAAAAGAATGTAGCCATATCCCAGAAGACGACACAAGCACAAACACAAATTCAAAACAACACAAAATTTATTCCCAAGTGGAATATAGTCGGCTGGACAAAGACGACACATAGAAAACAACAAAAGACAGACGAAAAAGTAGTAAAAATCAACGAAAATGGGATGTGTGAAAGGCACCAAACGGATGAACGATGACGACTACGAAAATAACGGAGATACGAATGGATGTGAATACAGGTAAGACACAACACAGACAAAAACCAGACTAAAAAATAGTAGGCTTCTCAAGACAACAGATGCGACGTTTCGGGAACTGTAATCTGTTCCCATCTTCAGGCACATGTACAGACTGAGGAACTCCAGCAGACTGACTGTGGCATCTCCGCCACCGTTTCCTCATGCCATCCGAGGCCGTGCTTTCGCGAGACCGAAATACGAAGCTTTCATAACTCGCTGGGTGTTTGAAAAATTAAATGCACCCACCAGACTTGTTTCAAATCATTGGAACGGCGGCGGGGTGCATGAAACTGTTTTAGGTGGGTTCCGGACCTGTATTTTAAGCTGTGGAGGGAGGTTGTTGCCATTACGTGCTTGTGTAAACGGCGGGGGAGTGATGCTCCCCTCCAGCTAGGCTGGACTGATGTAGTGTTGTGTACCTTAGGGCCCCATACACGGTACGGAATCCTCAGAGAAAAAACTGTGCAGGCCAGACCTTCGGAATATACGAAGCACGAATCTGAACCATGCCTTTGGCTGGTGAAAAGTGACGAGTACCATGAACGAAGGAAAAAAGAATGTGCTTATGTGCGTTTAGTTGAAATATTAAAAACCATCTAGCCAAATTCCACAAAAAAAACAGTGCAGTAATAGAAAATAATAACATAAGGTGTGCATACAGGAACGTGCTGAAAAAATTAAGGAAACAAAGAAGTCGGTAACTGGAAGTAATTATGTTTACGAACCTAAATTGTGGTACTTCAGTCTTTTAAGGGAAGTTGTTTCATTAATGTAGTGTATATTATGTAAACAGACTTATATCATTGGTAGTTATTGAAACATTTGTCCTTGAATTTTCATGCCAGTAATACAAAACAAACATTTATTAGATATCAATATTAACTTGTAATAATTGTCAGTTTATTATTTTTCTGTAACTGGTTTTACTTTGGTCACCATGTTTTTAATTATGAAGTTTGACCGAAAAGCTTTTTGCTGTCCGTACTTATTAGCGAGTTGCCTTATTATTTCAGAGCCCCCTTGCGCATATGGAATAACAAATGTGCCTGCTGGTTTTTAACCCCTCATGCAAAAATAAGGGTGTTATAAGTTTGACGTGTCTGTCTGTGTATCTGTCTGTGTATTTGTGTATCTGTGTGTGTATCTGTGTATCTGTCTGTGTATCTGTGTATCTGTCTGTGGCATCGTAGCTCCTTAACAAATGGACCCATTTTGATGGGGGGGGGGGGTTGAAAGAGCTGGCGTGGTCGAGATAGTTCTTAGCTATGATTCAAGGAAATCTGTTCATCCATTATAAGATCAACTTTTTTTTTTAAGCGAATGTGAGAAATTCTACTGGTCTGTTCGATTTGAAATTTAGCATCCTGTGAGTCGGATTTTTTATTTTTTTATTTAAAGCTTAACTTGTTCTGTTGATTTCTGTGAACTGAAGGGGACATTATTGTTATTTATGTGTTTGTCTATGGTGAAAATAGGATAGTCAGAACTGTGTAAAACAGTCATAAAATACTGGGCGAAGATATTACGCCAATTACATTTGAGGCAAACACAGCAAAAAGGAAAATGAAAGAATCGGCTTTTATCATCAGCAATGGTTCGGCTTTCGATCTCGCGACAGCACGGCTTCAGATGGCACATGAGGAAACGGCGGCGGAGATGCCACAGTCAGTCTGCTGGAGTTCCTCAGTAAGTACATGTGCCTGAAGATGGGAACAGATACCAGTTCCCGAAACGTCGCATCTGTTGTCGTCTTGAGAAGCCTACTATTTTTTCGTCTGGTTTTTGTCTGTGATGTGTCTTGCATGTGTTCACATCCATACATGTCTCTCGTTATTTGTGTAGTCGTCATCGTTCATCCGTTTGGTGCCTTTCACACATCCCAGTTTTGTTGATTTTTATTACTTTTTCGTCTGTCTTTTGTTGTTTTTTTCTGTGTCGTCATTCTCCAGTCGACTATATTCCACTTGGGAATTAATTTTGTGTTGTTTTGAATATGTGTTTGTCCTTGTGCCGTCTTCTGGGATATGACTACATTCCTTTGAGGAATTATCTGTATGCTTTATGTCTGTTGACTACAGCTTACTAGCTTTTATTCCTTCGTTTTTTGTTTTATTGTGTTTTTTCTGCAATACGGCAACATTCGCCGCAATTGCGTATGGCCAAAAAAACGATTCTGTTTATAATACGAACCCTTTGTATGAATCTTTCAAATATCACAATTGAAAGGCATTTAGCATACCTAAACGATACACGAGATAAGCAAAACTTTTTTACTGCTATATTTAAAAAAAATATGTGTGTGTGTAAGTGTGTGTGTGTGTGTGTGTGTCATAAACCGTGGAACTTTTGGTGTATAGGCCTACATTTGTGTTCCAGCACACTGTTACATATATTATCAAACACAAGTATGTGTGTGTTTGTGCTACTATAGTGGTCTCGATACACAACCTGACATGGCTGGAAGGCGTTAGCAGTGGTGCTTCTTACCTCACCTTGCGGCCAAACCCCTTCAGAGATTCTGAGACCTTCCTGCTCGGATTAAACCAGGTGAGTTAACGTATCGCGATGTTACAAAATCTTAGTGTCCCTTACAGTTATTTGATACGTTGCCAAAGCATTCACAGATATTCGTTACTATCGTCAACTATAGGATGTTGCGATGTTATTCTCTGCGCACATTTTAATGAAAAAAAACTTTGTGTGTCCAGTGATTTACAGTAATTTGAAATGAAATCTGGTGCCATCGAATACTGGTTTTCGAAAATCATCTTTTTTTTAAGGGTCTTAGTAAAAAATAGTGACATCTACTTGAGAATAAATAACAGCACCCTTAAAACTGCAGCATTTATTCTACACATGAATCTCCGAACGGTTGCTGGATAACAGCATCCCCATTCACTAAGAGCATTCAGTGCCGTGTTGTTATCGAACAATAACTGTTTAGTGTTTATCTATTTTAAATATGTCATAATCTCGAGTTGGTAGCCTGCACTGCATGCAACATGCGTCGTAGGGCACGTCTTACAACAACTGCTTTAATGTCGTGTCCGATTATTTTATCCAGATGTACACCTTTTTACACTTGTCCATATCTGCTTATTAGCTATAGTACCCTTACATTTAGTGTATTATCGAGAGTTTTTATGTGAACATTGAAATTCAATAAACTCAGTATATGTATTCTTAACTCATTTAACTACAAATGATAAAATTTAACACCACCATTTATAGTTTTCTTACATTTTATAGGTTATTTTCATATGTGCACAATGAAACATGTCGAGTCAGATAAATCAATGTATATTAGATGTTTGTCTTGAAAAATGTAAAAATTCTTGCGTTAAAAGTGCCATATGCTTCGCCTAATATTTGGTTTGAGCACAAAATATAATGGAATAAGAGCCCAAATCATTGTAAGGATGTGAAATTTAACAAAGATTCCAAGTAGTTACAAAATTGCTGGAAAAAGCTTATCAGAACCAAACTAAATCACTGTAAGGGTAACACTAACCGACACAAATATTTTTAGATTTCCAGAACAGCAACAACTATGATTTTTATACAGCTGAAAAACTATCGTGAGATCTCTTTTATCTTCGGAATACATTTTTAGCAGGCTTACCATTCTCTTACCGGAAACTGTGCCTTGATACTTTCTGTAACCTAGTTAACCTGTAACTATTAACTACCTCTAACTTTAATACGTAATTACTGAACGGGAATACCTGGTTGTTATTTATTAATGTTGATGTATTAAAACACCCAGTAAAATCAGCAAGGAGAAAGAGATGTGAATTACTATGCACGACAATAAAAATGGATAAACTTTGTAGGACGAGCAGCACTCCAAAATAAATTAATTTTTGGAGCTATTTTAAAGGGTGTTACCACAGAAAGTGAACATCGTAAATTTTGTTGAAATACTTTGGAGTTTGCAAACATTTGCCCTTGTCTTTGTTGTAACAATAAATTTGCAACTGCATGTAAAGTCCATCAAGTTAAAGAGGCATCAGTTTACTTCCTGTAAAGTCAGCTGTGACGTGTCTCTTGTGTCTGTGTTGCAGACTGATGAAGTGTTCAGCCCGTGTAGTTCGCCCAAGGGACCAGGACACTGCAGGTACCTGCCTCACTGCGCACTGAATACCTTCGCAAACAACATCTCCCTGTACTACACCTTCTTCTGCAGGATAAATAAGTGAGTATAACAAACTCTCATAGTCGCTACAGCTACCGAGAATAATGATGTCATTCGCGCTGCGTGACTGAGATTGCTTACAAATAAGTAACAGTTGACTCAGCACCACATATTGTTTCTAGCCTTCATTCCGATTTCAGGAGTGTTACATTTATCCCCCCCCCTTTTTTTTTACGATAAATGTGACTGACCGACGCATTTAACATGGTAACTCAAATGCTAATTTGAAAAAATTTACCAATATGGTAATAAAGTTCAAAGCTATACACATTCACCTAAAATTACTTTTAAAAAACAAGCGTATGACTGAGAGTAATTTTGCACATCCTTTATAGGACAAAAAAAAATAAAAATTTCCAGTGTTTTACAGTAAGCACTTAAAATCTTTATTTTGTTTTTGTGCAATGCCTTTCTCGACGTTTACGTACTTGGTTTGAATACAATAAAAAGTATGTGAGCTGTATTATTGTGTCCACAATAATACAGCTTGTCATTCTGTCGCATTGCATGAAACATTCAAAGACAAAAAGTATGTAAGGTAAGCTTGTGTTTGCTCTTTGCTATGCCTGTTTCATTCCTAGTTTACACTTCAATCTTAAACGCATTCCTAGTTTACACGCCAATCTTTAATGCATAGCTCTGCAGCGGAAGCCGTACCACGTGTTCAGTGGGAGCGTCTGCTGCTTACCCCTGATTGGCCGCGTAACGTACCATACAACCCGCCTCTACAGTGGGTACTGGTTGCTGTCCCGAGCTCCGAGACTGTACCAAGCAATGAGACTGTACAGCAGTGAGTAAACACCTGCGTACCTTGCAACTGCTCACCACACGACCCAGGTTTTTCACATGAGTTTAAATAACTATATAAAATATATTTTACTTCGCTCTTGTGATGTATAAAACATATATACACGTCTCTCTTCATGCAGAGAGGATTATCACAGTATACTCCATTTCATATAAGTTGGGATAAATCTTCCCGTGACATTACCACATGTGTGGCTGTACTTTTATCTGAAATCCAGTACATGAAGTAAATTTATCCTTTATTTTTGAAGACGTATCGAAACTCCTTTATCAAAAAAAAAATATTCAGCCTGATAAATATAAAATATATTTGGCGTGTTAAAAATCGTCTCGTGGTGCATTACATATCAAATTGTTATTTTGTCATATCAAGTTTCATATTTTCTCGACAATACACTGTAATAGAATTGACATTGTGTAAGGACAGATACCGTTGTTTCACTAGATTATTATCCAGAAACTGAAATGTTTGTAAGTAGATCGACAGATAATAATGAAGACGAAGGCAGACCCTAACTATGTAAATGCTCTAAGAAGTATTATTTACAAAATGGACGGCACATTTACTGTCTTTAAACATAAGCCTTAAGCTTACGTAACAAACACAGTCGTAACATCGAATTAATTTCAAAGATATTAAAATTGTTGCACTTCTTGGATAGTAATATTTAACAGAAGGAAATGGAGTAGGGAGTGGCCATACCGCACACTGCGCAGGCAAACACTAGAAGTCAGTGTACTTGTGGCCTTGTTGTACGAACTATTCTACACGTGGTCACTAGTTCTTAAACATTGTTTTCACCGTAAGAGTCAATGTATTTTACACGAATTTTGAAGAGCAATAAAGTAAAGATGATTTCTCGAATGACAAACATGCCGTAGTATATACATTGCTTGGAGGACAAAATTTTGCAATAAAATGTAAAATTTACGACATGGCTGAGTTTTGAAACACATTTCTGTGAGCACCGACATCGCCTACTGTTTGTATTGTGGAAACCATTTTTGAGCTAATAGTGTTAGTTTCTTTTATGCTAGTTTCTGCCATTTATTTAACTATTGTGTGCAAATATGTTCGTTTTATTGCTGTTACCCAGTGACATACATATGCGTAACTAAACAATGCATAGAGCCGTATTTTCAGGTTAGTTTGCTAGTTCTACATAAAAAAATGTTTAACCACATAATTCATACCATACGAATATTAAACATATCCACTTTACTCATGAAATTTAACAGTCGCGGATTTATTTCCTTACTTGTTCTCTCTTTACACGTAACCGTTTTTATTCAAACTGTTCAACATTATGAATACCATAATAGGCGCTAACGAAAAACATTACACGATCTACTCGATAGAGTAGATATTTCTACTACGCAATTGTAATGCCGTATGCCTATATTGTACTACTAGTATAGAAGAATATACTGCACTGTTATACCCTGGTATTATAGTGCATGTCGATCTGCGACAGACTTTGCAGCACATACTACTGTTCGAATTTATGTGCGGTCGAAACAAAAACCGTTATAAACATCTGACGACTGGATAGACCTACCCACGTGATCAACACTGCCGAGTAGACTTTACTTACTACGTTTTCGTTACCACCTTCTGAGAGTTGTTTGTGTTGGGCTACAGTAAGGTAAATTCTACTACAGGTTAGGAAGGTCAATGTTAAAAGTTTGGCACAGGGAACATTTTCGCCGCCTGAACGCTGGTATCGGAAATGGGTACAAATTGACCAATCACGAAGCTTTCCTGAATTTTAATTAAGTTCATAATTTAAAATGCGAAATCGGTTTCTTTTCACTTCAAATTTTAAATTTAACGACTTCCATAATTTCCAAGTTTATTTAAATTTCATTTAACAACGGTTTCGTATTTATCTGGTACATTAGCGATAGCAGAGGAACTAGTGGCAGAAATTTTCCCTGTGCCAAGCTCTCCCATAAGAAAACGTATTTCCTTTCTAACCTGTAGTAGAATTAACCTTAGCTACAGTAGCGCATTGTTGGTGCAAAACTGGCTTATATACGTCGACTTCAAGCAAGTGCCCAACATGCCATCTCTTACACCCCTGCCTCCATGAAAGGGTGGCAGGCACATAAACAACTTCACGTGCGTAGTAACTGATAAAGTACATAGTTGTGACAGAGGTATAGAGGCGAAACTTGCACTGTTTATGCAGTGTGTTCTGTAGGAAGTTGAGAAGCCTTAATCTATCACCTGCAGCATCGTAGTGGTAAATCATTCTATAGATTGTAGTGCTTGTTGTATCACGCGCACTACACAGACACCTCTTTAAATATTGACAGATGACATTTGTGGCGCAACTACGTTGTCCGACATTTGGTGAACAAGACAAGTTTCTGGCGATTACAGCAGTTTAAATATCAGAGTCTGGTTGCGTGGTAGTATAGATGAAAATCATATTAACTCCAATTACATTTGTTACAGATATGCTGGTGTTTGTTGCCCCGATTCTGTGAAGCCATTTTCTGAAGGAAGCTGATGACTACAGTCGTGAGAACGTACATGGTAGAATACATATAGATATTTAGAAAACATTGACTGCTACGCTAATGTATTCTTATTAATAAACTTTGTTATGTTACCAGCGTAAATTATAGCTATCGTAAGAGGTACGACTTGTATTTTACTAGTGCAATAAATGTAGCTAATATCGTACTTGGTCTTAACATATAAATCTACTAAGCGTGATTATTTAACTTCAGCCCTTGTAGACGTTCTGCGAAACTGACATATTAATTGATCCTAAGTGGGATTACAAAAAATATTAACCGCGAAGAAGCAATACAGAATACTGTACCTCTTGACGTGCGAACAATGGGGTTTAAAACAAAAATTAACGAGTAGCAAAATTTAGAGACCTCATCTAGACGTGTCAAATGCCAAATTAAGAAAAAAGGAACATAATTTGCAGGTGTTTAGAAACATATCAGTCTGCCAACAATGATACATATTCTTTTCTACAAGATATTTCCGACAAAATTGTAGCCAGAAAACCACACTTACCAACAGGAGCCACTATAGTTCACATCTTAATGCAGATAAAAATTGTTATGTTATTAGACATAAAGGATAGACTCATCTTCGTGGAACAAACAATGCAGAAAGGTATGGAATTTTTTTTTTTTTTTTTTTTTTTTTTTTTTTAGAGAGAGATTTTAAACCCATACTTGAGGTTTGGGGAAAACTCTGAGTAAATTTTTAATGGAATTTACTAAATTGAAGTATAAATTTAGAAATGTTACATTGTTATCAATTTTGACATTCACCCAGTACAACATGTGCTGTGTGGTGTGAGGAAGAGATTATTATTGTTTCAACATGCATTGCATTTAAAGCCGACCGTGACACTAGTTAATTTCTATGATCCCAAGATAACGAAGGAGGCTGATATGAAGGTTGGTGGGTCGTTCAGCAACACACGTAGCTCTGAAGCATGTTGTTATTCGGCTGGCAATGCGAAGGTGGTGTGAAAAATGACATCCAGTCACGGCAATTTTGTTTATTTGGAACCTCTATCTCGCCTTCTGGCTAAGTCTGAAGTCTCTAATGCGTACATTTCTTGCTTTTTTTTTGTCATAAATAATGAAGACAAATTTATTGCTTATGATAGCTACCATTCACACAACACCATAACTTTAAACCACGGTCATAGTATTTAGCCTACTTAAACAATATACATTAATCTTTTGCAAGACTGCAAATAATGCAGAATAGAGCCTTGTACGCTGCCACAAGCATTTCCAACTGTTAAATGTAAAACATGTTTAAAGATACTGTAAAAACTATTTGCTGTTGTAATTTTTCTGTCTATCGTACGGCAGACACAATTAGAAATTAACACTGAAAATGTTTCTAAATAGTAACTTATTTAATTTTAATTGTATGGTTTAAAAGTTACAAATCATTTCTAAATATAATTATCAGAGCGGAGCTAGTCATTATTTTTAACAAGTCCTTATAACTTTTTTACTATGCAAGTGAGAGTTTTTAGTCACTTTAAGTCTTGGAGGTAAGAGTAGTCAGGAGTTGGCTTGTTGTGACTTAGTTGAAGCCGCCTTTTTAGACGTCCCATCATGGCTCTGAGGAGTTTTGAGGTTATGGACACTTGTGTTGATGGCCACTAAATTATAAAAACTTCTCAGATTCTAATGTTAATTTGTTATGTTACGAAAAAAATTGATTAACTGTAACTTTGATAGGACCAAAGGCATCATTACAAACTTTCTCGTATTGTGATTGGTTAACGAACAGGCGGTTGGCATAATGGGACGCCCAAAACTGCGGCTTCACTTAGCTCTCAAACATTTCCTTAGACAGGGCCACTCATTATTCGTATATCCTATGTGAAGATTTAAAATAATAAAATAAAATTTTGTCACATTTTCTGAAATAAGCACAATGGCTTGTCACCTTAAAATAATCACTGGTTTATTATCAGCTGTTACCAGTTACGAGATACCAACGATAACGTAACTGTAAATATTGCAGCGATTGCACCAACTTGGAAGAATAGTTTTGTTTCTCTGAAGTCCGTCTGAAGCCATTGAATATGTTATTTCAATAATATGGAGCAGCATGACTTCTGTTTATGGGAGTACTTTCAATTTTTATTTGAAAAAAAAATATTTGGGAGTTCTGACAGAAACTTTTCTACAGTATGGCAGTCAATTGTTTAAATAGTAGAGGTTGCATAACAGATCATAGTTTAAAAGAGACTAATTTTGGTTTTCTTTTACAGTGCCGATTTAAAAGTTTAAGACCATTTTACGAAACAATTAATTAACTTAATTTGCCACAATTTTAGTTAAGAGCAGTGTGTATTTATTTCTAACACCGTATGTGTTCAAGTAGAAACTTCTCTTATATTCTTTCAGCAAGAGTGCATATTGTAGAAGTAATGAGTTTTATGTATTACAATACAATGCTTACAAACCAATATTCCAATACGCTTCAAGTAATTGCTAGTGAAACCACTAATATTTTTAATGGCTGTAATATTAGACGAGGGCAATTGTGGAACAGCAATAAAACTTTGATAATTTGATTGCAGATCATACCAGTTTGTCAGGTTCGTGAAAAAAAAGTCAAATTTACTTACAATTTATTTTATAGACTTTCAATTGAACAATAAAATCGTTAGTATTTCACATGAATATCACAATGTTTGCTGGCTTATCAGTAACAACGTCGATACCGATGACCCATTTTGAAGTTTTAGGAGATATAATTAAGTTAAAATATAAATTTTGTCAACACATCACCTCTTTTATTAAATGGTGCAGCAGAGTATTAATAATCGTATTTCATTCAGAGGTTGTTTCGATTTCGTGCAATTTTTTTCCTGCCTTGGATTCCTAACTTTGTCAGCAGTATTACTGTGCACGTCAAATTTACAGTTAAATCGCAATGGAAAGTTATGAAGTTTTCTCAGTTAGTTTTGACGTTTATTTTTTCTTAGAACTCAGGGTGATGTCTGAGCTCGCCCAGTCCTAAGCTTGGTCCTGCCACTAATATACAAATATGCCAGAAGTCTAGAAGTTTCATAAGGCTATAAAACCAATAGTACAGGCTCAGTTCAAGGGTGATGGAAAGAAAACTATAAGTAAATTTACATTCGAACAGAATTCTCAAATTATAGAAATGAAATAAAATTTTGCTCCGCAAATTAAAAAGTAAAAAAAAATTTTAGAAGTCTTTGTTTACTTGCAAGCACATGTCAAAGCCTCAGTTTTACTGTTTTTGTTCCTTCAAATAGCAGAAACTATCATAATCACAGAAACCAAGTAATTTGTAGAGAAAATAAATTCACTGAGCTACTTCAGAATACCTTGAAATTACGCCTGTACGAGTATTTATTTTCTATTTTTAACCATCGCAACTAGGTGAAATATTTTAAAATTTTACCATTTTTAAAACGATACTGCTAGAACTTTTCTCTTTAATTTTCCAAAGGTATTCTGAAGTACATGCGGTTTTTTTCCCCTTTCGGTATTAGTTATTTAATTCCTTTGACTATGATAGATCTTACTATTGATACAAACAGGAAACAGTAAATTAATGTTCTTGACATGCGCTTATATTTAAACTTTGAAATAAAAAATTATTTGCAGCAAAACAAGATTTCATTTAACATCTAAAATATGAACAGTGTTTGGTACAAACACCAAAATTATGAGTTTTAGAGCATCCTTAAGGTCGATAACACTCTATGAATAAATTCCCGTTCCAGTCATTCGTGATGGATTTCTGAGTAACTCTTAGGGATTATTGGAATGTTTTTTACGACAGACAACAGGTGTTTCATTCCCTGTTCCTGTTGATCCGAGTCACTGTTACCTTTTAATAACCACGATGTTGATGAGACGTTAATCT
This sequence comes from Medauroidea extradentata, assembly GCA_003012365.1. Taxonomy (NCBI): domain Eukaryota; kingdom Metazoa; phylum Arthropoda; class Insecta; order Phasmatodea; family Phasmatidae; genus Medauroidea; species Medauroidea extradentata. The sequence goes on along the minus strand of PNEQ01012000.1, from coordinate 13,393 downwards.
CTACTACCTACCTTTATTCTTTGAAAATGTCACAAATGTTAGTACAAAATTTTACAAAATTGCATGTCAGTATTTTGGGAGGAATAATCCTCACATCTAGAAGAACAATAAATATCGTAGGAACAAAAATGTACCATTTACGCACTCAGTTCGCAGTACATGATGTAGTGCACAACTTGCGGACTGGATCGTGCAACTGTGGAATACCTTTGCAGCTATATTTGGCAACTGCATGCCAGGCGAGTCGTATTTAATTGGACGGTAGGCACTGTCCGATGTAGTATTCGACAGTAACATGTTACACCCCGTGCGACATGCACTAAGTCATGAAACCTGTTATAAGTTATTCGTGAAAAATTGAGCTCTAAAAATTTAACCTTTGAAAAATATCACTAATCGTTACTGCACATAATTCAACATTAGCGTTAGTTACTTTACTGCTTGTATGGTTGGTAAGGAAATTACTCCATATAGATCCGTGTATTTTCCTATTTAAGTACAACAATGCTGAAACAAAATTAACCGAATACGACACAACTGTTTTTTATATAATTAATCAACTTTATTCTATCAAGCTTTATAATTATCTACCGACTGCACAATTTATCTCACACGCGCAAACATCAAGTGACGTGTCCATAGAGGTTATACGTTTCCCGTCGTTAGCCGTTACGCGCGGAAGGACACGAATTATAGGAAAATAGAACTTAAGCAGGGCTTTTTTTTATGCTCACTTTATCCCGAACCGCCTATAGCACACTAACAGTGCGTTTTCGGGTTCCATGTCCAAATAACATTTTTCGTTCCACTAGACGTGACTGTTTCCCCAAAATATTGACATAGATTTCACTCCATTATGTGTATTTTATCATGTTTGGAAAGTATGGAAGATTAGCACTCTTTCTCAAGCATGGGAAGAGCCATGAAAATAATTAATTTGTTACGATTTATAAACAATATAAGTATATAATTTCCGTCACTTATTAATAATACACACTAATCACAACATCATCGTTTATTTCTCATTTAAGCAACATCCTTCTCACATTAATTGTATAAATACTCTAATGTTTCAAAACTTCTTAATTAAATTAAAAACTCATAACAAAAACTTTAATATCACAATTAACTGTTATCTTTTCTTGAGGCGATATCTAAACCACAGTTATGGGTTTCAACTGGTCAGGGCAGCAAACACCGGCATAGCTGAAAAAAAAAAAAACTTTGTGGTTAATAAATAGTGCATGGCATTATTACATGTATATTGTTTAAAAATGATCCCAGTCATCATCGACTTACGTATTTTTTCCAGGCACCGAAAATATAGAATATGTGTTACACGCTGAGTGATAACAGTAATAGAGTTCAGCTGAGTACAAATACAAATTGTTTGGTGCCAATTTATTAATAGTTGCAGTTTCCACAAAATTATATAATGTTCCTTATACGTAAATTACAAGAAAACATTATTATCAGCAATTATAAAACACCATATTTTATGCAATGATATAGCTAGAATTTAAAAAATAATAATTAGCGATGGAGGAAGTGGGGAAAATGTATTAGTCTAAGATGTAGGAAATAAATATCCAATAATATAATGTATTTTCTTGTAATAAAATCTAAATCTAGCATTGAAAATGCAGCTTCTTTATTTATTAGGCTAATTATTTTATACCAACAAAAGTAAACAAAAACACTACTGGGGTAATGTTACTTCAAAATGTTTAGTGGAATAAAATAAATAGTGCAGTAAAAAGCTTAAATAAAACTTAATGATACATTCATCAAGAATTTTGAGAATATAACTGACAATGTTAATAAATACACGACGAAGAGAGAAACTACTGGTTTCAAACAGCCATATAAATTATACAAGAAAGCATAAGGGAAGAAATGGTGAAGAAATGTATTAAATTAGTATAAATAAGAATAAATATAGATGTTTTAAGGTCTTCTGATTTGGTAACAAGAGATATTGATCAGGATCCTCGATAGTTAAACGTCTCATACAGGCACTGGGCAAGATAAGTGAAATAATTTCTCTCTTCTCGAGACTCGCATTGCTAGAAGAAGGTATTATGGCTGAGGAACCACTTAACACGTCGATTCCTCAAATTTAAGCATCTTGCCTAATTGTTAGTAACGTTAATTACATCGCCTCTGTCCTAAGCAATGAGGCATTCTGAAATAAGATCATGTAATGTTTCCGAAATTACTTGACGAGAGTGAGTCAGTAGTCCCTTCTAAACGAATCATCGTGGAAAGCATAGAATTATTCGCAGCAATACTGCCTTCAAACTAATGTATGAGCCTGATAGCTCATGAAGTATAAATATGTGTTAAGTAAATAAGACGTGCCTTATACGACTGGTAATTGACCACATTAATACTGTTAACTTGTCTGACAATATGTTGCTTTCTCTTTGAATATATTCCATTAGAACATTTTGGGTGAGGATTTATTACGGAATGCAACAATAAAATATACAGTAATAACATAAACTACATAAGAATGCAATATTACATTTTTATGGAGCTTTATCGGCCAAGGGTTTGCTCTATGTAAAAAGGACTTGTAATTTAGCACTATTATCTACTCTTCTACAAGTCACGCTATTTGATGTTCACTGCCAAACACATGTTACTATCTGACTACATGTTATATTTCACAGCCGTGTACTTATTAATGTTCTTAATTCGGTATCATTTTAATTAGTTACTGTCAAATGCAAACCTTATTTTACTTCCAGCATGTCTATAAAAGGTTCTGTCAAAGCATTGTAAATTTTTTTATAAACTCTAAATAATATAGGTCATAGTTCATTAACAGCCAGTCAATTAAATATAATTCAAATGTTCAGCCGTTCAAAACTAACTTAAATGTTACACATATGTATCTAGGCATAGGCAATTAACAAGCATTGGAGGTTTCTTATCGCATAGTTTTCGTTACAAATACCTCACTTGCGTGCTAAATCTTTAGAACCTTAGTTAACAAACACAAGCGTACACTTTAGATTTGTATTATTACCTTCATATTTTAAACTAAATAAATTTGCATTAAGGTTAATGATTGCAAAATTGTTTTAGTGAAGTTCTAGTGTAGGTAAACATGCCATGGATTATATGGAACTATTTCCAAGCAAACCACTATGTGATAAACTTGCTTGCCATGTGGTTCACCCTGTATTGACTCTGTATTGGTATTATCGTCTTAGGCAGAGATAGCAGCTAAAGTAACATTATGCTCACCCGTCTATCTTGCAGTGGTAAGGTATGTACTCGGAGACGTTATTTGCGAAGGAATCCAGCGTGCAGTGAGGTAGGTATCTGCAGTGTCCTGGTCCCACGGGTGAACTGCAATAACTGAAGGCTTCATCCGTCTAAAAAAAAAACATACACATGGGACATGTCGTCACAGTCTCAAAAATAATAATTTTATATATATATATATATATATATATATATATATATATATATATATATATATATTAGCCTATTTTCTTTTTACTTAATTGTGGGCTTAGGAGCAGCCCAGTGCCTCTTTCATCAGTGTAAAAACATCTAGACTATATACTCTTTGGTAACAAAGGAAATTTATAAAAAAATTAAGAACTTATTTTCCCCCTCAATTTTTGCTTACCACTCGCGAGAAAATTACAACAGTGATGTTAATTGTTGGTTACAAAAATGGTCATAACGTAAGGTCTGAGGAGTTGTAGGAATGCTTTTAATGTTATTTCTTGTTTTTCTGTTCACGATTAATCATAGTATTTGGTGTTGATAATACAATCATAGAAACATATTACTAATTTCACAGGTAAAGCTATGATTCAGGGCTGTCTTGCGATGGTTGGAAAAAAAAATCATAACTTTTGTTTTTCCAACGCATAGTGTTTCTGGACGGAGATATCCAGAACTATGAAAGGATTGTGTAGAGATTTGAAATTGAAGTCTAGTGAGCGAGATAGTTGAAACAATTCCGCATAGTTGATTCCATCAATTATTCAATATTCGTCTGCTGTGGATATTTGTATATTTCTTAAACTGGTTTGTTACTCTTATTTACAACAAATAGTCCACTCCAGCGCAGCCTTTACATTGCAGTGTCTGGTGAAATAATAATAAATGTATTTCACCCTATGGCTTTATAGTTTTTCTGTAGTTAATACCTTTATGTCCTATAAGCGCAGACGCTAGACTTTGGTTCGTGGTGTGGCAGAGTAATCACTTTAACTCACCTGGTTGAGACCCAGCAAGAGGGTTTCAGCATTGCTGGACGGATCTGACGGCAAGGTGATGTGAGTGGAGTTGCTAACAGCTGCCAACCATGTGAGGTTGTATAATGGTATCACTGGAACAATACAAAAATAAACAAAAATAATCTACAAATCCAACAAGAGCTACTTAATATTTCTCCCTCAAACAAAAACTCTACCATCGTAAAGAGAAAGTTCTATGTTAAATTCCAGCCGCAATATTTCCTTTCTAGAATCACTATGAATTTTCCAATACAATAAAAATACACGGAAAACAATAGTTTTTAGTCTCACTACTTAGTATGACAGAAAGATGGGTTATTGCTTCCAGGTTAGCTTTCCACCAATGTCCGAAATTATATTATGGGTTGGATATTGTGATGATCATTGTAATACTAATATAAGCGAAATGTAGAATAAAACCATTGTGGAACTCTCCTGCCTCGCTCTGCAAATGAATAAAAGCCAGACACGTGGCTGATATGAGCCATAGCCTTCACTGAGTGTGGTTGTCCATGTTATATTTGCGTGTCTGTTAAGCCACAAATGGCCTATTTTGGTAAGGTTTAAATATTTTCCCAGATTTATTACCATGACATTGAAATGCTGTAGCCATTGAGTTGTGGGATTTGCTATGCTTCTAAATTAACTCCCACGTCACATACTATGTTGCAGTTATTGGGTAATTACGTTTAAGTCTTTTCGTCTTGACATTTTTAGGCATTCCATTTTAAAATTATATATTTCCGGTTTTAAACGCTTAACGTGGTCTTCCTTTTTTGTCTTTTTTTTTTTAATATAGCAAAGTATAGCAATTATTTGTGCTTATATTATGGATCAAATTTAATGTCTAGCATAATTTTTATTCCTAACTTTATTGTCGTATTTATTGTTATTTTTTAGTTATTTAAATTTTTACTGCAACTTTTGTACAATTATTCTCAAGCTACAGCAAAATCTGACCGATCGAAGTGTTAGAGAGATTAAATAACTGGAACCTGATTAAATTCCCTCTCCCGCAGTGCTGATTTCCTCCCTACAGTTTCCAGAAATCACTCCAGAAGAATTCTGATGTGATTCTTCAATACGGGCCATGGCTGATTCCTTTTCCTGTTTCTTGTATTAACCATTGTTACTGTCTCTGTTGACCTCATTGTCGGTGAGCCATTAAGCCCCACTATCTACCTAACTACCTTGCACAATATGCTCTCCGAAATGTCCTTAACATATTACATTCAAATAATACCATTGCCGAACAAAATATACTATGAAGGCACGAAAAATAATTTCATTTGCTAGGCTATTATTCTTGAATTTATTGCGCATGTCATTATAGTAAACATGTATTTTACACAGTTTCATGTAAAATATAACTTCATTGTTCGCCTATTACTTAGACTAAAATTTTCAATTCAATGCGAATCATTTCATACCGTTAAAGTACACTCACTCCAGTGATAAGTCTGTAAAATTCAGTTTAAAAATACTTAAATTGCTTTGTATGGCTCTAATCAGGCTGCCACATACAGACACAAGCTTTTGTAATTGGTTATAGTTTTATCAATGTCACGTAATTAATATTTTATGATTATTTGTATTTTAGTAATATATTAATTATAACTTTATGACTACGTTGATTTCTTCTTCAAATACTTCTCTTGATGTGTTGATTGTCACACAATTAATATGAACATCAAATTATACATTAGATAAGCAGTTTTTTATTTCCCCTGAAAATGTTATGTACTGGAGTTGGCCTATTCAGGGATATTGTATTAAATACTGTAGAATACTGCTCACCCTGTGGAAGCAGCGGCAGAGTAGCGGTGGTTGAGGGGTACCACGACGGAGCCATCGTTGATAAGGCGGGTTGAAATGGGTTTGATGGAGCCGGGAACATTGGGGGTGCTGGGGGTGGTGGGAAACGGCCAGGCGCACCTCCGAAGCTTGATGCAACAAACGATCCTCCAGCGCCGCCTACTGCACCAATCACAACACCACCTTTAGCAAAAGCTTTCACACTTACATCTGCAAAATTTCATTTAGCAAATATTTCTCAAAATAACTTCATTTTTTTTTTTTTTTTTTTTTTTTTTTTTAATAATATGCCAAGAATTAGTTCAAGAACATTGGGTTACTCTCTATAACAAAAAAAAATTGTCTAAAAAAATTAATGTGCTAATTTTTCCGGAAATATAAACATTTATTCTTGAAAACGAAAATTATGTAAAGGATCTGCTGTTCAAGAAAGAGTTAGACTATGACCAATAAGCATTCGTCACGCTTTTCGTAAGCGAATTGCGTTTGACGTTAGGCTTCAAATTTTAGAGAGTAGTCAAGCATGTCTAAATTATTCAAATAAAATGTATTGCAGTTTGAAAATATTTTGGAAATATTTACTACAAGGATTTATTAAGAAGCAATATTGTATTGTTTCCTTACAGATCTTCAATAAATTAATACGGTAAGATTTCCCCAGACGTGTCCTCAGTAACGTATTCATAAATATAAACGTTATGTCGTAGAGCAATATTCTGTATATGTAAGCATAGTTACTTTCACTCGGAAAACATTTCTCCAATAACATCAATACAAAACCCGCTGTGTGTTATCAAACAACGCCCGTAACATTCGAGCAGGCATTTGAATTTCAACTGATGAAATTAGAGCGAGAGTCTCGAAAGTGTCGTATGAAAACAGCTCGTTGTGTGCCTGTGGCAGTGTGTAGACAAACGACTGAGAAAATCTTCACCACACGTCAATACCTATTCTATCGGCCACACCTGCAAGAGCCGCCTGAGGAGCGCCAAAGGAGTACACGTTGTTGCCGAAGCTGTTGCCAGGCGCGTCACCTGCACAATCACATCACTTTTGTAAGATAAATCATCACCACAACACAATGCTGAAACACTATGCTACGTCCAATACTATACTAGTTTTTAAGTCATAACTTAGAGTAACACCATCGCATTGGTGCCAGACAAAGTAGGTGACAGATTAACTAAACTTTGCTCTTCTTTATAACATGATACGCTAAGAAAAAATACGTTATATATATACATACATATATATATACACACACTTCTGTAATGGCATGTACCGTAGGCGGAAAATGTGAGTGATTTATGTATATGCAAAAAGAGCCTGCAAATAGAAACCATAAACCTAGGTAACATTGTTAGAGCAGGTGTGACTTTGTGCGCTCATAATGTTTAATTTTTAGACTATTGAGATAAAAAAAATAAGCAATTCTATTTCAGTATGATAAACCCCAAATTGAAACCATTAGTATAATTTTTTACTAAACGACGTCAAAATAAACACTTTAGTCATACAAACAACCCCGGTTATCTGAATTTAAAAACTCCAATACAATAACCTTTCCTTGCCATTCCTTAAAATATACTTATATGGCTCAAAGGAAAGAGTGAATAAGCGTCTCTCATAACTAATTATGAACATAAAAAAGACTTTCATTAGTTGGCTTGCTCAAAAGAAAAAATACTTAATCCATTTACTTTTTGGCCTCCAAAAAAAATATGCAGGTGCTTTTCCAAAGTGACACTGGAAAAAATATTTCCTCGCACATAATAGCTACAATACTTTGACAAATAGGAAGTATTTGTATACTGAGCATTCAGTACCTTAAATAAAATAATTTCAAAGTTCAAAATAATAATCAATATTTTATCCTTGACCAACTTTTTTCTCATATATTTTGGTGATTAAAAACTTATCTCTCATGGTGTAACTCGACAAGATTCCTGAAGAACTTAACTAAAGTAGTTCCAAATCTTCATGGATTAATGCAGAGAACAAAACTACTATAGTCTATCACCCTAAAAAACTTCCAAATCTATGAAGTTAATTAGGACTGGTAATCAAATACTACTGAATTTTGAAGTTCTAACGGTGTAGTAAATAATCAGTGCTACTGATGGCTTACGGTGAAGTCACTGATGTCTAGAAGTTCACTCAGAAAACTAATAACCTGCGTCAAACAAAAAATTATTATTCTAAACGAGCAATACTTTTTTATGTCCATACGCTAACACCTCTCCCAATAGGTGTCCTGACAATAACGGTGTCGGCATACACGGTCCTCAATCTACTAGGCTCGATCTGTAACCTGCCAAGACATCTTTACGCCTCTTGGAAGTTAGTTATAAAGAGTGGGCGCGCGTCTATTGCGCATTGTTGTGATTATCAAGAACCTCGCCTGGAGGACGGGCTAGCGACGACGGCAGTGCAATTAGGTCGGTAGTTGCAGAAGACAAGGGCCTCAGTGATTCGCCCCCCACCCCTTGCACTGAAGTATGGTAATATAATGCATAGCAACGGGGGAATCTGGGTCTGTCGTCCGCCAGCACTCATCCGATCTACAGCAGTCCAGCTCTCCTCCGGGTGCTCGGGGGTCGAGTCCCGACGGGTGCGTGCTCGTCCGTCGATGCCGTCATCTCATTAATCCAGCTTTTGGTAAGGTCGTCAGATCTAATTATGTGGCAGCAACCCTTAATTTAACACAATATGTTTATAATCAGTAATATTGAGCTCCCCTCCTAAATTAACATAATACACTGTAACCGTTTATGTATTCCGAGTAACTGCCATTGTAGTAGAGTAAATGTCCGTTTAACCATACATTTCTAAATCATTTAACCATAATGACCACCTTAAGTGTGTTCAAGTGCGATAAAATTGTAATTTTACATTTTAATGAAATGGTATTAGTTTTGTAGAGAGTACTTATGAGTACAGTTTCCTCAAAGAAAACAAGTTTAGCTCTCGTAGTTTTCTCATAACGGTGCGTCAAAGTCAAAATTTGCTTGGTACGCTACCATGCAAATAACGAAAACTTACTGATCTACTAAAATGAAATAATTATATGTGAACTAACATCCCATGAGCTCTGCAATAAAATATTTTAAAACCCGCAACGTAATATTTTGAATTTTTTAAAAATATCGCAACATTACAGAAAAAATTGCAAAGTTAACATTTGTTTTTAATACAAAAAAATGTCCGTGAGATATTTTCTAAACGTTTTATTACGTAGTCCATAGTATATTATTTCACTGTGAATTATTTAACATACGTAAGTGAATTGGTTTTCACTATTTGCATGGCAGCAGAACATGAAAATTTTAAATCTGACGCAACGTTATTTGAAAACAGTTAGAGCTAAAATTGTTTTGTGAGAGGAAACTGTACTCACAAGTATCGTCTATAAAAAAAAACACAATTTCATTAAAATATAAAATAATGATTTTATCGCACTTGAACATCCTTAATAAAACCACAGTGTAGCTCCCATCTTAGCGAGCCCCCCACTTAATAATAATACCTTTGTAACAGCAACCACGTAAAAACATCCACAAAAATATTATAAATATACCCCACTAACTGTTTCTACGAGAACGTGGACATGTCCCTATCCACTTGGTGCTACCCACGAAAGAGTGCACTTTTCTGCATTTCGCTGTGCATCACAATTTCTATTCCAAGGTTTTCTGTGCTGCCAACTTCAACTTATTTTTTTCGCTTGTTCAGTAAGTTGACAAGTTGTATCATGACAGTAAAATACTGTATTGGATTTTGTTTCTGAAATGACATTTACCAGCTGTCAAAAGTTCTTACTCGTTTGTGGCATACGGGATGGAAAGAGGCGCAATGAATTCGAAAAGGGACAGTATTCCACAAAGAGAAAGAATGTGATCAGATATTGGATGAGAATGTTTTAAGTGACTCAAGTGAGCGCTTTGATGCGCTTTTTAAGCGAGAATGTATTGTTGACTGTGCCTTGTGTGGGTAAATATTCTGACTGCTTAATTAACACTTACAACTCATAAGTGTTTTTTTTTCAACTCTCACAATACTATTTTTTATGGATTAACGTACTATTGCAGTACTATTATCGTGTTAGGAAAAACTTGTGCGAGTCAGAAATGGGCTATTATTTTAAGGCTTGAAAGGTCTGTTACAAATGGAATGGTAAAGAAACATATCTGTTCCTATTTCCCAAGTCTTCAGAGAAAGCACTGGGTGAAAATTATAGGAGATAACATCACAATAATATGAACAATATCTTAAACAAAATTAACTTATCACAAAGCAGACGAAGCATACCTTTCTCTGCGCCAGCAGATACAGTTCCGTTTGGCTTCACCACCACGAGAGACGTCAGAGGTGTCACGAAACCGTACTGAAAAACAGAAAAAGAATTATAATTACGTTATTTATACGCTCTTCACAATTGTGAGTTTATGTCTAAGGTGAGCAGCTTGTGTTCAAGAGATTTTAAGTCGAATTTGTTGGATGTAAATTAACATGAATATTAGTACTAGAAATTTTTTTCGAATCAAAACATTTCACAATGAATTCATTATACTGACAATAGATGTTTGTCGAAATATAAAAACATAAATTCTGGCAAACGAAATATGGTCTTGTTTTTGTAAGATTTTCTTCATCAGAACAAGGACAGTAACATTTAATCACAGTTCACTAGAACATTTGATGTGCTCAGGCACGTATTTGTACTACAGTAGCTGGGATAAAATGATACTGTTAAAACGAGACAGTATGTTCAGTATGATTGTTAATTGAGGGGCGAGAGAGTATAAACACACCTTGAGAGCTAGATCCAGTGCCTTCTGCTTGGAAGGAGAAGTGACGTTGGTTCCTTCCAGCGTCTCTGCTGTCTCCTTCTCCAGTAGCTGCTGGATGGTCAGGTACGCCCACAACCTCTCCATGAAGCTGGCATCAGAGTAGTTCCTCTCAGGTCGATGATGCGCCGCTAGCTCCCAGTCAGGGAATGGCACTACTATCGGGTGTGGGAAAGGAATTGACGTGGTTCCGTTGGACGTCTTGGCAGTGACGTGTCCCGTCAGGTCAGCAGACTTCAGCTTGCCTGCCACAACCAACTCCGAGCCGCTGAAGTAGGCGCTGAAGTTCGTCTGGGACAACGTTCCTTCCTCCACCTGTCAGGCATAACGCACTCTGGTTGGTCCGGCCAGTAAAAATTAACTGCTTTGGCGATGGTTTTACGTTGTCACGTATAAATATGCTAAACCCGTTTGACTCTTTGTGCGGCATACGCAAACATACAGACAGGACACGTATGCATATATAATGCTTGCCAAGAAAAAATTTGATACAATCCAACTGCTAACGTGTACTAAAATTGCCACTCTTAATAATATGTAGCGGAACATACGATTTATGCTACGTTGAGATTTTTAATGGTTCTAAAAATGTATATTTATTTGAAATTAAACTATAATGAAGAACATCTTGAGTAGTAATTAAAAATACTGTGTAAACCATTATTAAATTGGCAACAAAACTTTACTTTCAGTAAACTTGCTTGAAACTATGTGTACAGCCGACAAGGCTTTGTGAACAGATAAATCCTTTGCATCACAGGTTAATCTTGAACATGCCCAAAAACAGTAACATAAAATTTTTTATAATAACTTCTGAAACTGTAGGATAAAAGCACTTTATTGATTTGCATACTTATGGATGTATACTATGTCTAATAGTAAAATGTGTTAGTCTTGTATGTGCTCAAGATGTAGTTAGGCATTCTTTGACTTTTACTTGGACTAATAATAGGAGGTGTACGAGTAAATTACACTCGATCATACCCTGCTAATTTCTGACACATATTCTATAGCAATTCAACTAAAATAAATTAGCAGCCTTCACAAATATACATTTTGCTCAGTAGGGACGAACAACAGGATACGATCCCTGAGATGATAAGGAGAAAATAATATCTTATGGAAATATGGCTGGAAATGCGTGGTGTCTGTGCTAGAGGGCACTTATTAATTTGTCATTCCTGTATACATGCATGACATGCTGTGGTGAGACCCTCGTTAGACAAGGTTTTCGAAACATATATGCGTTGTTCTTGTGTCTGCACATCCGAGATGGGCTCCGCATACATGACACCTTATATATACCCCCACAGGTTGTGCCACTTCCCTTGTGTCTTCTCATGTGTGTTTGCAGCCATTGAAATCTACACTGTCAAAGATATTATAAATCCACCTTGAAGTCAATATGCCTCCCTTAGAACACATTTGCGGCCATGTGTCTAAATTATCTTTTCGTTCCTTGTCCTCTCCTGAATCGTCTCCTGCAGTTTGTTCCCACGGAACAAAATCATACTGTATATGGTGTTATAAGGAATAATTATTACATTAATTCGAAATATGTATGATCTTATACTTGTTTTTGTATACTTCATTTTCTTACCCTAAACGTCTTGTTTATTGTATATCTTACTTTGAAGGAACATCTTAGATTAAAAATTGCTACCTCATTTGACTAAGTGACGTAAAACACTATAACAACACTGTGTACAGTACTATTGTTGGTCACATCGCCTTCTCGTTACTCGGTCGGGTGGATTAAGGTAGAGTAGGTTGAAAATATTTCGATGGGAATGAATTGATTGTATCTATGGGAATTTTTAGCCAAGTATAACCTAAACCTAAGTGTCGACTGACTATCGCAAGTCGAAATTGTAAAGATTGTTCTCAAAACATTGGACAAAAGTTCTCATTTTCTCTCAGTGCCTACCGTCGCAGAATTCGCCATTAAGTTTCCATGTTAATGTAATTCATATTGTTGTGTGCCATGTACCTGGAGGCCAGTGGTCGGCGGCTGTTTCGTAATACCTTGAGGGCTGGCCGATGATTCAAAGCCCGGGTGGCTCATAGTGGGAATCCCGCAGAAACTACGTCATAGATACCTGTCCCAACTGCGTCTTAACCCTTCGAGGGCGGCCGACGTGACTACAAGCACATCCGAAACATGATGAAATATATATTTTTAGACCCCTGTAATGCGGGGAACACCCGACTGTTTCACTGAGTATAAGAAGGCCGAATCGACAAATTGGGAAGAGTTCGCTATTGGAAGTGCTAGAGGAAGGTGCTACGCCTGTGGAGAGAGACTGGTGAAGACATCTTGGTGACGTCAGAGTGTACTGTGAGGCGGCAGGCGGCTACCTTCGGAGCAGTGTTTGGCGATACAAGAGGACTGCTGCGGCGGGCTGACAGGCGAAGAGGAGGTGCGCGACGGGAGTCGAACAGAAGACCTCAAGAGTGAAGACAGCG
>PNEQ01011999.1:0-21731 GCA_003012365.1 Medauroidea extradentata | reverse complement strand
CAATAATCTGAAACAAAATAAAATATTAGGCGTATATAAATACATTATGATGACTGATTCTCCCCTTAACTTCTTGTAAACAGGAAAGTTAAGTCTCAAAATTATATTTTAGAAATTTGAACGGATGGACACATACACAGACTTAAGTTACTACACTGAAATGTCTAAGTTAAATGTTAAGTTACAAATATTAAAATATTATAACCATTTAAAGGTTTGCGGCAGAAGGTCAACGATGCACTGTGTTATGTCCTGCTTCATAAATGGCTGTAGGCTGTAATTAAATAAATTGTGAAAAATACGTAATATTTCTTCACCGAATTAAATTTTACATCGTGCAGAACGTTTGGCTGCAAGCCAAAACTAGCGAGTATAAAATAATAAATAGCGTAATTGGAATAGGGGCATGTTGTTACAGTGAGGGGCACGTTGTCCCAAAGATACTGTAACAACTAGCCCCAAGAGCAGCCATTTTATGTTTCGAATGTGTCTTGGCATAACACTGTGCATACAAATGCAATTAATTCTACAATCGGAAGGTAATAACTACAGAGTTACCACACGTGTACACTAACATACTTACCAGTAATTATCTTCAAGTATCAGAAGATGAAAAAAAATAAAAACTCGCCTAAACACAGTGGAAAAACACACTTTCGTCTGTAGCCCGAAACGCACGCGCCTGATACCGTTGTTACTCACTCACGAAGTGTGTTGCGGGAGGCTGGTTAGCAGGCGTTAACAAGGATGTGCTGCTCGTAGTGGCGTTTCCGTAAACTACGTTGTAACAACGTGCCCCCGTAACAACTAGCCCCAGTCTCCCCTAAGCGTTTTCATTGTTGTTATCGTACCGAGTCTCGGGGCGTACAGGAATACAAACATTTCCACGTGGATTAGACGCGTTGATTTATGTAAACACTTTCAGTGCTTGAGACACTGTAATTAGTTTGTATGTTAAACAAACATTTGTAATTGCTAAATTCAATGATTGGATGCTTAATATCAAATAATAACTAATTCTATCAGAAGCGACATAAATTAGTTTTTTTACCATTTGTTATTGTAACGGCTCTCAGGGCGCACATGCATGTAAACAAAGCTATGTGGAATTCGAGACACAGATTCCAACAACCGCTTATATTTAGATAAATACTGTAATTAGTTTGTAAATCAATTAATATTTTAAAATAGTATATATGATATTACTTACATGTGAATTTCCTCGCACATCATAAAATAGTCCCGATTAACTGATAAATACCATATACGGGTGTGCGTTTGAAGAGTGTAACATTTCGTTAACCACACTTTAAATTGTATACTACTTACACAGTAAACAGCTTCTGTAATTTTCTCTTTTACAAGATCATCAATCAGGTTCCTTTGACTTATTAGCACCATGTTGCAAATGGTTGTTGCATCGATTGGCTGATCAAAGTTCACCTTAAGCTTCAGATTACAACAGAGGCTTTGTGGTACGAACAATCGATAACATACAGTGGACGCCTATCTCGATAGGCTTCCAGCTTGAAGTAGAACTTGTTGCGATAATCAGTATCCAACTTAGTCTTTGAGTTTCTGAAGTTCACTTTTGCAACATACGTCTTAGCAAACGTCTCATCATTGATATCTGGGTTCCAATTCTGTCTGCGGGAACACCTTATTTCGGCCATTCTTGAGCCACACATTCTTGACATTGCAGTGATCGAACATCGAAGTATGCTTATCATATAATGTATTGTCCTTACGGTTTAACTAAAAGCCTTTTAACGAGAGCGGCAACAAGCCCTCCCTCAATGACTGGGTCGAGTAGTGCATAAGGACTACTGGCCCTCCAATGTGCACCACCATGGAAACAATTTACATGCATAGAAAAAATACAACATTTTCAACAGACAACTTTATAAATATTCCAAGACATACATTAATCACACATGTAGATTCTCCACTATTTTCATTTTATGATTTCCTATTCTTGCCTCCTAATGTGACTATGAGTCGTCGTCACTTACTTCTCATGCTGTACACGCGGCAACACGCTATAGTCCACTCATACCTTTCCGACCTGCTGTTTAGTATACCTCCATCACGTCGTGGGCCAGTACGCTGACACCACACCCACAAGTCCATAAGGTTCCATAGGCCAGCAGCATCTGCGCAGGTCTCATTCTCGACTCTCCTTGAAGCTCGCACAACCAAGCACTTCTTGGAACCCCTAACTATCCCAATAATCGTCAGCCTCAACACATAGTTAAAAACCATCTACATGCTGATCCATACTAGGGCATGGCAGGTGCACCCCAATGTCCACTGCTCGGATCCATACACGACCACAATTCGATGACCACGGCCCTGAACAGCTGCTAGTTGAATGACGACTGTGCCAATGCCTCCTGCTGAACGTCGCCATCAGACTGCCTGCATCAGACTTCTGCACGCAACTCCTTGTGCCTCCAACTCGCACCCGACGACTGTCTTATCGCCCTAGCAGGCAACCCGCCAACTAATGCAGTCTGGGCTATCAAATACACAATATCACGTTTCTCTAATGCATAGCAAACACACATTCTATGTCCTTCTAGTCCGAAACGCAGCACCGTCTCAGCCTACAACTACAAAGTCTGGCATATCATACTGAATCGAATTGAACTAATCCTTGATACCAAACTTAAATGTGTTCGTACCAGTCGGCACAACCTTTACGATACATTGCTAATAATTAAAGCCAATATGTATGTCAAGTGTTTGTATAGTTTCTCTTTAGTAATATCCCTATTGTTTGGCTCGTACTCAATGATTGGCTACACAATTTCCATTTTCTCAGTGACAATGTTGCCCACGTAGGGGCCGCGTTCCGTTATTGCTGTTCTCACTGATTCAGTAATCTCAGTAACGTCAGCAGCAGTTCCGAAACTGCTGAGATCACTATCAATTGTTTTCGCGGGCTTTTGTGTAAGCTCCCTGTGCGAGGCTAGACGACTACTGAAATTACTGGAGTTGCAGAGGTTGTGTAGTGTCAGTGAAATAAGTGATGGTGAGAGTTTTAAAAATGAGTGTAGAACTTATGGATGTTACGAAGGTTGGGTGATATAATTACAGGATTTTTGTGACTGTGGGACATGCACAACAATCTAACTAAAGTAATACAAGGTCAATGTGACCATATGTATGTGTATATAAGTATATATACTTATTAACAGAAGAGTGAATTCTCCACACCATCTTTCTAACTTCTATAAGCTCCATAGCTTACATACGTTATAAAACAATTAATAAAGGCAGTGAAATTATATTGGCAAAGTGTTATGTTACAAAATTTTTAGTTTTATTCTTTGTAAATTGTATTCATATATTGTAATTCCATATATACTTGTTCTCAACTACAGTTAAATTGTTTATATTATACATTTTGTTGTATTTCCATAGTATTGTAGGTTATCTTAAGGCAAGTTCTACTGCATGTAAGTTAATATTCTACTGAAGAACAAATGAAGGACTGGATGTGATGTACAAGTGTATGTGCTAAGGCTTGTGTTTTTTGTGTGTACATATAATTTTTGTGTGTAGTATGTAAATAGACCTATAATATTTTTTGACATGGCCTATACCATTATGTATGGTCTTTTGGATGCAATAATAATCAATCAATCAGGTTAGAACGACCATGCACTCGTAAACTACCCGCGTTTTTGGGTATAATACGATTTAACAAATTGTGTTTCAAGCCAAATTGGTTCTCTTATATCAGTTGATTCAATTTATTGTTTACGTATATTTACAACATCTTTTATTACTGTATTGCCGATCGTTCCGAAACTATTCTCACTGAGACTAAACACGATTTCCACTAACACTGAAGCTGTCCCGATACTGCTGGCAGTAAACTCAGTAATCTCAGTGATTTCAGCAGTAACGGAATGTGGTGTACGTGTACTATCTACTGTGCCGTCCTCTTTGTGTTTAGGTTGCCTGTAAACACAATTGTTATGTCTGGAGCTGCAGATGAGCGTTACCTTGTAACCGCCTTTCCAATACACGTCATTGCAGTCACTAATGAACCCGAAAAGATACTTTAATGGATACGCAATCTCATCATTCTTGTCTGCTGCTATCACATGTCATGCTACACTGGTCAACTGCATGAATGCCGACTCTGATTCTGAACACAGCAACGTATGCATCATAGTCGAAGTTAAACCTGGGTTATAAAAACTCTCGATAACATTACTGTGTTTAGTAATTTCAACCCTCGCAAATTGGAATGGGAAGAAATTTTCGCACACATCGATGGGTGAATTTTTCGGGTAATCACCCACTGTAATATGATTTGGTAGCCTTATGTAGCTTGTATACATATAAATATTATAACTCACAGAAAAAGTGTTAATTGTATAAGAAAATGTCTCACCTTTCGTTGAAAGACTTATGATATCACAAGCGCGAACAACTTACAAAGACAGTCTGTCTTTTATTTTAGCCTGGTCTCCAAGATGTTGAACCGGGGTGCAACCTAACAGCTCAACCTCACGCTGACATACTATCTTTAGTAGATATGGAGAGAATTACGTTCAATACACTACAGTTTTATGACCTACCATCTGTATCGGTTTGTTGTGCCATACTAGCAGTAATCAACACCAGTCTCATGTTTTACTTCCGCGACATAAATATGCAATAAAGAACATTTATTTCTCAACAGTTTGTATGCAGGCGTCGATAACTGAAACATGCAGACAGTCCATGTGTACCTACTGTCCATTTACTTTATAATTGACATACACTCCGAGAGGTCGGCTTTCTCTGATAGCTGCTTTTGTTATATATGCTTCTGTGGCCTGCATTCTTTTAGATATCATAGAGTACAGTCATTCAAAACTCAAAATGTTTTGTTAAGCTATAATATCAATACATTATTACGTACAAAACATTTAAAAATGTAACATTCAATACAAGCAGTTCAGAGTCTGTTCATAGGTCGTCCTGTAAAAAAAAAAAAACAAATGTTCATTCACTTTTTACAAACTGATTATGACAGAATTAAAACAACATGATACAAAGGAACATAATGCTATCTTAATGCGCTGTAGACATATTTTACGAGAAGACGTTACACAAGAACTAGGCTGATTAACCTGCTCTTTTGTTAGGCTGGGATTACGATGACTTCACGTTCACTTTACTTTAATTGTCACGTTAGCAGGGAACGAACACCTTGACAAGCATACTTGAACAGGACCTATCACGATCGCGTCACGTTATGCTTACGTTGACTTTCATATAACGAAAAACTTGTCGATGTCAAGCTTTTAAGTTAAAGTGATGCATGAAGTTATACCCCATGATCGCCTGCACCTATCACATTTCGGAGGAGTTAATGCCTTCTGTTGTATCATGTTATCTTTGACTGTATTTTTGCGATTTTTTACGTTATTATTTTCTCGGTAACGTAATAAGTAATTCGAAAAGTTTGGTGTAGTAGTTTAGACATCTTGTATTATTTTGCGAAGAATTCCACATACTATTTAGGCGTTAACGAAATGACCTGACAATGATTAAGTTAACTGGTTTTATGACACTGTATTTGTTACTACGCAACATAACCATCACTAATATATTAGGCCATCGTCGTTAACCTGGTAAAATAACGAAATTTTATTCGAATTGCAGTATGTATGTACTCCAAACTTTCAAACATTAATTAGAGTGTACAGGTTGAAATAAAATACATACATAGGGAAACATTTGGTTGTTATGAGCCTAGGTCATTTATAGGTACCCTATCCTGACGTAACCTAATATAAATTCCAATTGATTTACATACATACTAAATTTTAATATAATGCAGGGATAATTATACTAGTGGCTGTACTCAAGCAGGCGTCAAAAAGTTAAATTTTTACGAAATACAATTTCAGCTAGGCCTATCTAGTGGTCGTATTTTCAGTCTGATTTTACAGTATTAAATAAATAGGACATTTTGTAAACCTCTCTGTTTTATTCTGTATCAATTACAGTTTTCTCTGCTAGGTACGCTGTAGACCTCGAAGTTAAGCGCTGACAAAAATCTCTCCCTCTCTCTCTCTCTCTCTCTCTCTCTCTCTCTCTCTCTCTCTCTCTCTCTGCAATGACATTTTCGTTGGAACTTAAATAAATGATTTTAGGAATTGTAATTTCTTCATCAAAGTTTACAAATGTCATGATACATTTGTGGGCTGTTAGAGACACTATTAACTTCAAGGCTCTCTAACTCGACAGCTGGTTTCACGACACTTTTCAGTGCCTGCTTACGACCACGGTCGTAGAAGAACAGGTCTAGACACTCGCCTATCTAACAATGTATTTTGCTTGACCCCCTTGTTGTTTGGCTGTAGTTCGTCAAGTTACCGAGAATACCGTACTTTTTGGCGCTGTTTTCCGAGCGGTCGGACTCAAACTCCGTCCACTTTTTTCCATTGTTAAATTTATAAAGTAAACAAAGATTGCTGGAGCCATTTCTTAAATTTGTGAACGAAGAAAGTATTTCATAAATTGATAAAAAAATACGTTTTGATCAATTGTTTATCTTAGCGAAAAGGAAGTGGGCGGAGTTTAGTCCGACCTCCCTAACATCAGCGCCAATAAAACACAATATTCTCGGTAACTTGGTGAACTACAGCCAAACAACAAGGGGGTCAAGTTTCCAGGCGAGTGTCCAGACCTGTTCTTCTACGACCGTGCTTACGACTTACGTGAAGGATCGTAATACGGCACTTCAATTGATCACGTATTATGTACGTGTGAATGTGATAAATTTATATGTAACGTGAAGTATCGTAATCCCGGGCTTACATAACCAAATTAAACGCTTACACATTGCAAGGGAAGGTAGAGAATTTTGTACTTTAGCATAAGTGGAGGGAACTATTTATTTCGACAAATAACATTGGTGTAGGACATCGTATGTTATGAGTTGCAATATGGCGAAATTCTGTTTGGTCACACCTTAATATGGCTGACGTGTTTATATTTCTACAGCTGATAGCTGTGCTTGTTTGTATGTTTAGTGTTTTAACGAATATTTTCGAATTCGTAGGCCGTATATTGTGTGACTATTGCATCATGGCTTCATCTATGTGTAAAACTATCAAATCCTTATCTGCCATTGTTACTAGCAAAAATAAATTCTGCATGCAAAGAAGCAACCTAGAGATTTTCTTCCGCAGTTGGCCATGCTGTTCTACACTAAAACTGTTAATATGCTGCTGTCTCACAATTAGGATTGTGATGAAATAATAATTGCTAATAGTTTTAAAACATGTTTGATAAAACAAGTAATTAGAAGTGAGTAGTAATATTATGGCTACTAATTTTTAAATCTGTTTCACAAAACAAGTAAGTAGCAATAACAATTGCTACTAGTTTTTAATTTTGTTTCATAAAACTAGTAGTGAAATAGATTAGCTAGTAGTGTAGGACCCCTAACAATTAGTGATAATATTGCTGTAAATACAAGTTTTTTTTTTTTTTTCATAAAATCCACGAGATAATATTTGTTGCTCATATTTAGGACTGTATTATATCAGTCTCTAAAGCATGATAGGTATTTAATTTTATGAGTTCATTATATTTGACGTGATTAAGATTCTTTGTGAAATTGTAAAATAGTGGAATCTTCAGACACTTGCGGAAGTGAAGATGGTGTGATAGTATGTGGACAAGAACTTCTCAAGAAAGAAAAAGATATGCCCTGTTAGAGGAAATATATGAATATAATGAATGTTTTAGGGTTTAGGCTATCACGTGAAGGTTTTAATTATGTAGGTACCGTACTTCACAGCATTGAACCAATATTAGTTCATGAAACAGCAAGAAACCACGCACTTGCACCTAAAAAACAATTTCAGATAGTTCTACACTGGCTTGGCAGTGGTGCACAGTACCAGTGTGTGGCATACATGCACGACGTTTCTAAAACTACAAGTCTGTCGAGTTATCGACAGAGTAGTCGCTGCAGTAAATAACATACTTCTGGCAAATACAATCTGCTGACCAGAAAATGATCCTGAAGTGGTGAACTGGCTGGAACCCTCATTGAAACTGATGCTCCTTTTGAAGATGAACAAGTATACAAGCATATGTTGATAGACATTGTAATCATTCAGTTAATGCTATGTTAGTTGCAGGTAGATACCTCCAGTTCTACTATGTCTGTGCCAACTGTCATGGAAGTGTAAGCAACGCCCACGTTCTGCGAAACAGTTCTTTATGTGATCGAATGGAAATGGGTTGAAGACCTTTTCCGGGTGGTATGTTTCTCGGAGACTCCATTTACCCATTTAAATTCCGCCTAAATGTGGACGATCAGTCACAATGAAGATTCATTCGCACACATCAGCAAACACGAAGTTTCGTGGAATGTGCAATAGGCAACCTGAAGGAAAATTTACCATGTTTGAACTATGTACGCGTTCATCCTGTTTTTGCTTGCAATATAATCAAATGCTGTGTTGTATTATGCACTCTAACAAAAGAAACTGATTTGTTGGAAGAAGAGGAAGGTTTTGCTACTGAGTTTGAGGATAATCGTATAAGATGATGAGAACTGATGATGGTCAGGCAAATATCGCACAAGCACAAGAGAAACTGCAATTTTTCTATAAGCAATTTACGTTATACAATAGAGGGTGCAAATTTGGCATCGAGTAGTAGTGCAGTTTTATTAAGAATGAAAAATGTGTGATACAGATGTTCAGTTCATTTATTTAAAGTGCTTAATGTAAAAAAAAATACTAGACTACCACAAAATGTATGCGAAAATTATACAAAATTTTGTAATAAAAATGATTCCCGTACAGGCCAGTCTATCTAAACATTTTAATATTTTTACACTTTCACGTTGTTTTCAAGTAATATAAAGTTGCCTTCATCATTGATAGCACTGGTCACCATTAACAATAAGAATATCTGTGTTCTTTTGCTGCCGTGCTTTGCTACAATTTCGAAAGACACTCGTAACCAATGCTCGGAAAGGACGCGTCCCAACGAATGTGTTCTTTTCGTTTCGTTCGTTTTTTTTTCCTTCGAACGCACAAGGAACGAGTTCTTTTTGTGGCAAGTGAACGAAGCTCCGAACTTCGTTGTTTTATTTTAGGAACTTGAACTGCATTTATGTGTTTATATTTTCGTTCCTTACGAAATGTAACCATCATTTTGTAAGATTAGTTCATTTGTTATGTTCTCATTATTCGTACAACTTAATTACAATTCTGTACAATTTTTTTTGTATAGCCCCTCGACGCTATACAATATGACCTCCAACCTGCTTATTGAGGCCCCCTGAATAGGTGAGATTGATTTTAATGGGAGGATTTGTGCATGCCAGGTTAACTAGCCTATACAATTTTCGTAATATAGTTAAAGTATACCGAGGCTCTGGTATTTCTCGCGTGAGAAATACCGGCCAATATGTGCGTTGGGAGTCAGACCACAGGAGCTGCAGTTAGGCTCCGGAGGTCTCGTGATATAAAGTTTGGGGATGCAGCAGTAAACCAGCGCCGCTCTGGAGGAAACCTGCTGCTTGTACTAAGAATGAACCACGCTCGTCTGACCCGAGGGGATTGGTAGGGTGAGGATTTGTCAGTTGGTAGAAGCACGTGCCAATGGGATGTATTGGGATGTGCTTGTGTTGGCCTGAGAGGCTTGGAGGCGGCAACAATTCCGTACAATAAACGAAAATATGTGAATATGTTGCCCTTAGGTTGGCGGCAAATACTTCGTGTGGTTGACTGTCTGTGATGCAGTATCCATCACTTCTCTATGCCTTGCTTTATCTATGGTGGTGTTTACTGTTGGTTTTGTTTATGCTGCAATAATGCGATGGATGAGAGTCCTGTCTGTTTAAACTTGTTTACCCTGGCTGGGGTTAGAAAAATTTTACGTGTGTTGCAGAGAAAGGGAACAATATAATTGTTAGTTGTGATTTGTGCAAACCTCTTGTAAAAGTGCTGCCAGGAATTCATAATCTAATTTGAGGCGCCATATACAGGTTAGTGAACACCTGTTTTTTTCTCTGACTGCGTCCCAAATCATTTGTCCAATTCGTGTTTCGTAATTGAGGAAATGTTATCTATTGTAAGTGTAGCAAGGTAAATTGAAAGTCTACGGCAAGCTTGGGTGTTAACTGAATTTGACATACATAGTAAAAGCATATCTATGATCTGCCCAAAATTAAGTATGAAGTCTCAGGCAGTGTAAATCATAGCTGCAATAATTTCAGTATTTACAGGCCATTTATCGGTATATTGTAATATAATTAATTGAAATATTACTTCAGCATATTTTCATAGGCGCGCACATTCTACACTGACAGTTTACTAAGTTCTTCAACACAAAATAAATCGTAAAATGTCATCAGTAGCCACATCAACATCCGTGTTTACATGCCATCTGCTGAGGTACTGATATATTTAATATGTAAGCTATGCATCTGCAAGGAATGGTAACAGATTACCCTGTCACTAACTCAATTTAGATATCACTTCATTTGAACTATTACTTTATTAATTTATTTACATCATCCACTCGATTCAACTTTAGAACATAATATTCTGTGAATACGGTGCTCGTCATTTTGTTGTACATAACATATCAACAAGCTTGCTGTTAACTGCATCAAAAACATAAAATAATACAAATTACAAACACTATTACCATTATATTTTCAATATGTACATTTAGACTTTCATCCACACATAATGGAAAAATCGAATAATAAAACTAATAAAAATGTAGGTTTCAATCTTCCTCCTGTACGTTTAGACAATTATTTCTAAGACATATAATAACCAATAGGCCTATGTACATACATTATAGAAATATTTTTCTGAATTATCATATAGGCCGATAAGTAGTGGGGCCAATATTTGGTAGCAGAGGCCGATATTAGGTACACTGGTATTTTCGCACAACGATTGGCAGAAGGCAGTGATAAGTTATGATTGGGGTCATAATGTAACTTATATACTTAAAGAAAGGATTTAAGTTCCTTGCAAAACATTCGTCAACTGTAATTTTTAATTAATTTATTTTACCTTCTGGAAAAAATCCTGACAGTGATAGTTCGTGCATCGACCTATATATAAAGTGTTTATGGGATGCATCGAAATATGACCCTTGAAGTCATCAAGTTTAATATGTGCATGTGATAGGTTAAATGTCAATTGTATCCTAGCAGAGACGTAGCCAGAATTCTATGTTGAAAGGAGATTACCTACAAACATTTCGAGTTTTGGGAATAAATGTCAACCGATTTTAATACCTTTGATGTGACATGAGCAGTATACTAACCTGATACTGAACTCATTTAGAGAATCTTTTAATCCATAATGTATTTATTCTTAGCAATTTCATAAAATACAAGTGTATAAAGCTGGTATTTTATAATCAGTTCGGAGGGGATATTTACATATCTACCCTGTGGCTATACCACCGAACCTAAGCCTTATTTTTTTGCATATTTAGCTCAGTTTATTTCACAATTTCTCTTTACAAAGGCAGCATCCAAATTGTCTCCGACGTTGATTAAAAGGGCTTCAGATGAGTCG
Organism: Medauroidea extradentata; assembly: GCA_003012365.1. Taxonomy (NCBI): domain Eukaryota; kingdom Metazoa; phylum Arthropoda; class Insecta; order Phasmatodea; family Phasmatidae; genus Medauroidea; species Medauroidea extradentata. The sequence continues at coordinate 10,149 of PNEQ01011999.1, read as the reverse complement.
TGTTTGTCGCAAGAGTTTCCCCACAAAAAGCAAACAACTTACACTGTAAGTAATGGCTAAGCCATAATTTTGTTACGTTTTTATGTATGATACTCCGTCTCATTTGCTTAGTGATGGTGGAGTTATTTACGTAAAACGTACAGTTTATTATAAATTATATAATGAGGGAATCTGAAAATATGAGTGAGACTCGCAGTCTAAATATCAGGTACGGCTTTAATTTACAATTATATAACTATATCATTACATTTACGATGTTCTTTATGGAGGGAGGCAAGAATAGTTAGATACATTTATGTTTACTTATGAGACACTCAATTTAGTTACTACGATGACAGTCCCACCTTGTTAATGATGCCGAGGCTGATGTAAGGAAACGTCCACGGCGTTCGGCACGTCGTAGATCTGGACGTCGTGGTGCATCTTGGTAGTGAAGTGGTTCTGGCGACGATATGGGGCAGGCAGACCTCGTAGGTAGAGGGACACGCCCCTTTATCGCGCCCTGTGTGGCAACTCGTACCGCTGTTGGAGTGGGGAGTTCTGCCTTGCAGTTTGCAGCAACTTATGTTTAATATTTTGGAATTCCTGGGTGGCCTGGTTACTGAGCGTTGTGTTAGAACCAGGGTTACATGTCTCATAACAGTATCCCCCCAGTCAAGAATGAAGGTCGTCCTCGACCATGTCTGTGGGGTGATGTGTATCATGATGTCCTCATCTTGTCATGTAGGTGTGGACTAACATTTAACTTTTGTTTGACTTTTTCCTGGATATTATGTTATATTTATTCTTCTGGCAGCGGGTATACGGAAAAGGTTGAAGCCCTCTTCGATACGTAAGGAAACTTTCAGATATCGGGATTGTGTCAATAAGGAAAAACTCGGGTAAAGGAACTGCCGAGGTCTTATTCCGCCTTCATTTACAGTTCTGTTTATGTCAACGACGTATCGAGTCATGCTGACAGAAGTACTGAGCATGAACTTGAGTTCTGCTGAGCGTGATTGTCTCGGAGCCTGAACGCGGCTGTCTACACGATTGTAGGTACGCGACACTCAGCCTTGCTTGAGGTTTTCAAAACAATCACCGTGTGGCTTTGTATTATTTGTTAAATTAATTACATACAATTAACTTTTTATGAAAACATTATACGTTACTTGAAATGATTAATAATTGCAAAATCAAATAATGCTCTCCCTCCTCACAATTTTTATGACAACGCAATTTACTGCTGAAAAGAAATTGTTTGTTAAGTTAGCACATACTGTTAACACATTGACATCAGTCTTATAATATAAAATGTCCTAAAATTAAGAGCTCTGTTATACAGGATCTTGATAGGAATTTATTGAAACGTTGAAGATATTTAATTAATAATTTACTTTTAATTTTCAAATTTAAAACTTAAGATTTGCAGCTGCGTTTGCTTCGACGTTTCAAAATTTGGAAGGGATATGAAGGACACATTTACCCTCTTACTCTATACACATATTATGTGTTATTTATAGTATTATAATATAATATTACATTTAAAGGACTCGTTCTGACGATTTGCTGTTACTAAGTCCACTTTGAAAATACTATAGAATTAATTGACATTAAAAGGCTGTATTGACAGCGTCTTTTTACTAGTTTCACAATGTTACCTTCCTTGTAACAAAATTTGTCTTCTCTTTAATGCTTACTGCAACACCTTAATTATTTAACGTTACTTTCAATATAAAACAAACATGTTCGAGCCTCTTAAATACCTTCAAGTGTGTAATACATTAATAAAACTTAATAATACCCTATTGTGATCTTTAATTGTTTCCATTACATGTAATTCAATAAATTAGTATGGTTCAAACTAATAAGTCAAGTGTAGGCTACATATAGATTTTTTTTTCCAACATCTGTGTTGACAGCGTGTGTTCCCTTTACAGGTTACTTTACATTACGTTACATATTTGCTGTCCATCAATTATTATACAATAACATTAAAATAGTCATTTTGTTTACACATTAGTACTGCAGTAATAATGATGTGTGACTGTAATTATTTAACATATGTTGTAATTTTACATTTTATTATTTCTTTCGTAATTCTCCATGAAGAACATTATGCACTTGTGCAAACTTTGGTAGGCCTCCTAAAAGTGTATTGAAAAATTTGTTTTCATACGTTTATGCCACTCGTCAATGAAGCGAACTGTAATGCTCAAAAATCGTATTCTTTGTTTATGCTTTCAATATTATAATAGTAACATATATCGTGTCGGTACGATCAAATGTTGCAAGTTCTGTGTAGTGTGTGTTCTGTTGTGAGCCGGCCGGCGTGTGTGTTGGTAATACTGTGCTGGTTACCTTCGTGCCTCGCGAGACGTGTTAAGTTTGGACGGTGGGTAGCACTGTTTTCTTCGTCAGCGCTCGCTCAGCGCTTATATGCTGTCGCCTTGCAACGACACTTGCTCTGCGTTGGACCGGTCAGTTTTCGTACAATCACACTGTGAACTCACAAAACAAAATAGTATTAGTATTTAGCAAATCAATATTTCAAAATGTTACAGTTAACCCTTCGGATGGGGAACGATTAAAACTTTTAAAAATATATGTTGCAATATCCAATATTTATACATTTGGGGACGTCGTCGTAACATTTATAATTATCTCATTTCTTTCGCCAGACCACAATTTCTTTTAAAATTATAAAATGGTCTGCTGCTAAATAATTTAATTTCTAACGTTGTAGCTCTTCAAACTTCACGATTAATGTTAACATAGGCCTATAACCTATTTGTACAATCAATATTTATAACATAAATTCATTGCCTTTAATAAACTGACTCATTAAAAGTATTCATAAGTTACATATTGTAGCAACAGTTTTATCTTTATTATTGTTAACATCTGCTGGTTAACATTGTAATATAAAAATTACCTAGAACACTGTTAGTATACAAAATATCATTAGCCATTTTCATTGACTTTAATATATTATTTTAAAACCTTGGCCTTCATTAAACAATAACTTCATTTATTATCTGTAATATTTTTATTTTATTATTTACCGACTGTGTGTGCGAAGGTGCTTTAATTGATATTTTCCCATTAAACCATATTATTTACGTAAGCTCCGCTGCAAAGTATTTAAAATCACAACAAATAACCATAAAACAAAATATTTAAGGGACCCTATCACAAACTTATAACGATACTCTTGCACTATACAGGACAAAGGGGGAATTCTGCACTCATGATTTACGCCAAGGAGGTCGGAACAGAAATGTCCTCGTGGTACAATGCCAGTAACTGTGTCGCACACATGACCCACAGTAAAAGTCACATCTCATGTCTCTACGTCACTGCCTGGAATTATCTCTCAGGTCAGCGACGCTACATGAGACCAAAGGCGGCACCCTGATCAGATCTCTGTCTGCCAAATGCCTTACACGGTCCCGCGACCAATCGTGAGAAAATGTGACCTCCTGGATAAAACTACTACCTACTAAACGGACGTGGGTTAACCTGCATACGTACCTAAACAGGCCTAAGTGGTTGTGTCTCGAGCATCATTCCCATTTAGTTAAAACCCTTAACAATCTCGTTCAGTACTCCGTCTTTCCATCCGGCCTAGCATCCTATGCATCCTATTTACGGACTGGCGAGTCGTGTCCCTAGCACGTACTTCGAACCACGGGGCTGGCTATTTCCCCGGATCACAGAAATGATTAGAACCAGTGGGTTTCTTTCTTCCCGTGTCTGCAATACCTTCGTGTCTTTGAGAAGTATGTGATTAGGATTTTGAACAATAAATTACACAAAGAGCTTTCATTACTACCAATAATAATTGGGAAACAATGACGTATTCGTGGCGTAAGGAAGGATTACGTAGTGAGCGCACCACATCGCGCAGTTTACAAAACAAAAACCCGCATTGGTGGCCTTGGGTAAGTGCTGACTCTTCACTAGCGCTGCACGCGACTCTGTGTTACAAAATGTTAACTGGGTCGTGCCGCAATCACGTGTGCCACGCCCTGCAATACTGCCTACCATATGGCAGCAAAATACACACACTTGCTCCTTTCTGAGCTATTAATTATCAGCACATTAATTATTATTTGTTACCTTCATTGGAGGATACTTCCTTACACACTACAATAAGTGTTATAATCATTGTATTCAAATAGTATCATGGCAACTCGCACATTTTATAAACCTATCGTTTCACGCATATGATATAAAATTCCAATATTTATTCATTATGTCATGTGACTTATTGCACTCCGCAATCAACATCAATTAATATTTTACATTGTATTACAAATTTTATAAAATGTAGTAACTTATCTTTACGTGTTTGATACACTAGCACCGTAATTTTCCTTTTAGAAATATAGTATCTTTCGACGCATACAGCGGTTTCTTAGCCTTTCAAATTATTTAAAACATTTCCGTTTTTAAAGAAATCAATATTTTAGCACCTCTTAGTGTTCATTATTTGCTACTAAAGAGCATTTACTTCAACTGCTGTCTTATTTAATTTCGACAAGGTAGCTCACATTCAGAATATTATTAATATTATTTAAATTCCACGCGAGGGTGGGTGGGGATTTACTTATGGGGGAGGTGGTTTTCTTACATTAATGTATCCAATAATTAAAACTTTCAAGGGGGATGCGTATAGCTTACTCACTTACCAGCTCGAGGACGGGAAGACTTTAGCCTCCGCCAATGTTACGTTTTTATAAATGATACTCCGTTTTATTTACTTAGTGATTGATAGAGTATTTATATAAAACGTACAGTTTATTATAATTAGGTTTAAATGAGGGATTCTGACAATATGAGTGAAACTCGCAGTCTAAATATCAGGTACGGCTTTAATTTACAATATATACAACTATATCATTACATTTACGTTGTTCTTTACGGAGGGAGGCAAGAATAGTTAGATACATTTATGATTACTTATGAGCCACTGAATTAAGTTACTACGATGACAGTCCCACCTTGTTAACGATGCCGAGGCTGATGTAAGGAAACGTCCACGGCGTTCGGCATGTCGTATATCTGGACGTCGTGGTGCATCTTGGTAGTGAAGTGGTCCTGGCGACGATATGGGGCAGACAGACCTCGTAGGTAGCGAGAAACGCCCCTTTATCGCGCCTTGTGTGGCAACTCGTATCGTTGTTGGAGTGGGGAGTTCTGTCTTGCAGTTTGCAGCAACTTATGTTTAATATTTTGGAATTCCTGGCCGGGTGGCCTGGTTACTGAGTGATGTGTTAGAACCAGGGTTGCATGGTTCATGGCATCAATCTGTTGATTATGTAGCAACAACTGTTGGTCCCATGGGAAGAGAAGTTTTATGGGTGTTACTGCACACTGGATCAACAAAAACACTTTGGATAGAGAAAACTGTGCTCTATCTTGCATGCACATCAGAGGTCAACACACTAATGATGTATTGGAAAATTTGGTCCATTAGTGGTGCATACAAAATTCAGAACAAAGTTGTGTGCACCACATCTGATGCAGCAAACTTCATCGAGTGTTTCCAAGGCTTTTATGGAATACCACTAGAGAATGAGAAAACAGAAAAGGAGGAAGAAGACCACGCAGAATGAAATTTTCGATGAAACTGGTAATTCTGATTGTGACATTTGCTTGCCCCCTCATCAAAGATGTGCAAGCCACACACTGAACTGGATAGCTTCACAAGATATTTCCAGTGTATCATGTGAACAGAATGAGTATATGAAACATTATCGATCAATGATGGGAAAAGTTGTTAGCTGTGGGTCAAGAAAAATCAATTCATTAGTTGCAGAACGGGTGAAAGACTTGCGTGGCGTGAATTTGCAGGTACTCAATAAAACAAGGTGGAATTCAACATGTGATTCACTTCAGTAGCTAACATGCATGTTATAAAAAAAAAAAAAACAAGGAAGTGTCGACAGTATTATGGATTATTGTTGTTTGCAGAGATTCTCTTCTCCAGAGATTGAGCTCATGAAAGAATACTGTGATATTATGGGTCTGGTAGATCAACCTCTTGATGTGTTGCAAAGGGAAGTTGGTATGTATATGGGCTACTTACCCCCAACCATACATTCTCTGGAAAAGAAGCTGGCAGCAAACGAGAAAACATCGCTAAATTATTGTTCACCTATTCTTTCAGCTGTTAGAACTGGCATTAAAATTAATTTGGTCCTGTCTGATTGGATAAGAAGCTAGTGATTGTAGCAAGTCTACATCCAAGATTTACGATCGATTGGCTGGATGGTGAGAACCAATTCTTGGCAGAATCTTGAATAAGAGCTGAAATTGCATCTGGAGAGGTTTCGTGAGAAATTTGAGACGATGCCGAGGAAACTGTAGAACAGGACGACTTCTTTTGTATTACAAGAACAAAAAAAAAAAAAAATGCTACAAATTCTGCTGTTGATGAGTTGGAGCAGTTTATGTAGGCAAGCAGCAGAGACATTAAATATCTTTTGTTATTCCCACACATTTACAAAAAATTCATCGAGTTTAATACTGGTACCTATGCCCTCGAGTGCAGCTGTCGAGAGACTGTTCAGCACCAGTGGTAATGTAATGACAGACACTAGTCATTTTCTTCTTGACCAGACATTTGAAAACCTTGTTTTACTTAAGCAGAACAACTTTACTGTTTAGTATTTATAATGCTGAATACACTAAAACTATTTCCTGTGTGTCAGAGAGTAAAGAATAAATTTATTGTGATGTTAATGGTATGAACAGCCTTCCATAGGTATTTAAACTTGAATTGTTTTAGGGTCTGTTACTGGAAACCATTGTTATGTAATCTTCAAAAGAGAATAGTATCGTGTCCAAAAGAACTTCCAGTTGGACACTTAAATTTCATTTTTATTTTATTTAGTATTGCCCTCTTTTCCAGTGCAATAGGTATATTTTATCAGTGTGGATATTGTTGAAATGATTTTTGTGTAAAGGTGAATGCAAGTCCATGTAACACTACTGTATAGTGTTTCCCATGTAGTTTCAGCTTTGTATATTGTGATTTGTGCAATGTTTTTAGTAGTTAATGTGAAATGCTAAATAATGCAGTAATGCTAATTGTTTTTATTGTTTTGGTAAAACGATCGTAAGTTGATATTCAAGTGAAAACCTATATATTGTTTGTGCAGATAAACATGTACTTTTTCTTTTAATGTAAAGAATTAGCCTCACTCTGGTCTGCATTCGAGAGATAGCTCAGCACTTGTGGTAACGTAATGATAGACTAATTTTTATTGGCTACTTGTATAAAATAAGTTCAATGTTTAACCTGAGTTTAAGATGGTCACTGATCTTATATTACCTCAAACTGCATTGTATAAAACAATTTTTGCTCTGATCTTCAATCAAAGTTAACTCATCTTTGAACCACCAATTTTCGGGGTTTAGGCAAATGATCTTCGGCCATTAGCAATAATTGCAGTTGTTTACAAATACTTTTAAATTAATTATATTTAAATTCATGCTTGGTAAAGATAAATTGCAATTCATGAGAACTCCATTTTCTTTGTTCTTTGTTGCAAAATATTAATCTTGAAAAACTGTGTGTGAAAACCCATACAGCACACAATGTTACAGTTATGTTTCAGAAATGTTTTTGAAACTTTACAGTCTCATTCACATAACATTTTCTTTCAATGTTTCAGAGATATTTCAGAAATATTATAATGTAACACTTCAATCCAAATGTTTCAGTTATGTTGTGCTGTTTTGGCAACAACAACTCCCAAAGGCCAATGGCTTTTACTCTCCAACTCCCCAAAAGCCTTCCTAAAGGCGCTATGAACCTATTCCAAAAACGGGGCAAGTTTATACCATGTCGACCAACGATTGCTTATAGGGGGTTAGTGAGCAAAGGAGGCATACATTCTCGAGCAAAGAAAAGTATACATATCTGGTTTTCAAATACTTGTATTACCAATTAAATTTCACAGCGCGTAAAACGTACAGTTAATAAATACAGACTCACAACACACAGTACTTTAAGAGAATCTCTGGCGATTATACATGTCTATAGCAGGTCTCAAGAATCCTTTTGAGTACCTACACAACTCATTTAAACATGTATACAACAACTCGAATTACAATATTTCCCATTCGACTCGCAAACATCATGCTCCCAACATGCATTCGTCGTACAATTGCACCTCTCGTTAAGAACCCTATCCAGCCTAGGGTCTAACACTTGGGATCCTAATGCTTATTTCTTCCAATAATTCGAACCTTCACGCCTCGGAAAATCCGAAAGACGTTTATAAAGTTTATCTGAAGCATCCTTGCGCCCTCACACTGGCAAATATATGCCCGGTTGTAGTCGTTTCTCGGGTTTCCCCAAAACTCTGAATCGGCGAAGGCAAGTAAATACCGTCTCGTGGTGACAAGGTTTACTGACCAAGGTTCCGATGGGCCCGAACACACAGACGCCCACTCACCATACACTGAGAAGGACACATCCGTCCAGTAACCAACTATACCAGTCAGCCAACAGTGCCCACATCGGTCAATGTCATCTAATACTCCAACACATAATTGCCGTCGACGTCTGCCCGCGGCAACATACACTCACTACCAGGAGCTGTAATCTTACTAGCTCGACATCCAACCTGAGAGAGGCCTCTCCGCTGCACCCGCTGCCACACAGTGGCTCGACTCCCTGGCCCTCCTCATACCTAAAGCGCCCCTGCCAGCAGCCGACGGGACCAAACCCCCTGCACCATCAGGCCCTCCCCTCCATGGCCAGTGGAGTGGGAGGTCCGGCGGGATAGAGGAAGCTATAGCACAGTCAACCGGGGCAAAATCCCTCAGAGAAGCGGCCGAAGCAGACCACCACTCAAAAAGCAAAAGAATGAATAAGGGCCCTTTTACACGTTCCGGTTATCACCCGTCCGGTACCCGGCCGGGTGGAACCGGACGTGTAGTAACATACTAGACAGTATGTACGTTTTTTCACGGTCCGGTTTTGATATCGGCCGGGAAATAACCGGCCGGCAGCCGAGTAGCGCCCGGATTGTACCTCGACTGGGTCCGGTCGCCGGCCGGGTGCTAGCGAGTAGTCGTGCGTTGTTATGATTGGCGGTATTTACACGCACCGGTTGTAACTCGTCCGGTTACCTACTGAGCGGGCAGTGTGTAGTATCGTAGCGGACGTGAAGGTAGTGTGAACCAAAGAAAGGTTTAAACATGAGTGATTACGAAATTGGTACAGAACTTCTGATCTCTCTCGTGGAAAGCAGGCCTGTGCTGTGGGATAAAACCCTAGGTATTTACAAAGACAGAAATAAGACAAAAATGCCTGGACAGAAGTTTGTATGCAGCTGAGAGAAGATTTTAAAACATTAAGTGATACAGAGAAAAATGTTATTGGTGCAGTAAAATTATACCTTAAGGAAATACGGATTTTTTCAACAATGTATATGTAAGGCTAACATTAGTTTTGTTGTCACGGAGGCGAATATTTTTTATTGTAATAAATACCTGTAAAATTCAGCGGAATGAATGAAACTCTGCGAAACATTGATTTATTCCCGTAGTTCCCAGAGTTAACAAACGTAATGTATTGTTTAGTTTCCGGAACACATTGTAATGAATAAACAACCATGTAGCGGCATAGAAACTAAGGACGTACTCTTATCAAAATCCAGATTTAAGTTGCACTTAAATTTTTATTCAATTTTTCAGTATTTAAAAATATTTTTTTACATTGTATGGTTTAATTATGTCTACCAAATTTAGTATAGCAGACTAAGATTTAAATAGTGTGTGCCTGTGGTAATAAATTATTCGGAAAAAATTATTGCGCAGTGAATTGAAACGTCAAATAAACGAAATACTGTCCCAGGAAAAAGTCTGATTGTGAAAATATTATCCTAGATACACTTGACAATCGAAATACAGGTGGTTAGTAGCATAGGTGTACACACACACACACACACATATATATATATATATATATATATATATATATATATAGTCAATGTGAAATGTTTTGGTCCAAGAATTACAATTGGTATTGATTAGCATGCATTACACCATGTTAATTCTTATCCTCTTTGTAAATTTTGTGCATTAAGTGAGTTAGTAAAACTCACCGGGATTTAAACCTGGATGCCAACTGTGAGAAACAATTTTCTT